>BQNB010151537.1:0-15886 GCA_026074375.1 Tanacetum coccineum | reverse complement strand
AATTGATATTTTCATGACTTAATTGTTAAGTGTTGTATTGAATAAATGTTATGTGAATTAGTTTTGTGTTTATATTGGTTTTATTTTAAGTTTGGACCTGTAAGAAAATAAAAGGGTTTTTCGAAAAATAAATATAAACATGACTAATTATTATTAAATCAAATTTATTATGGACTATTTTATAGTTCATAATGTAATTTTCAAATTAATGTTTTATTTTTATCAATGACGTAATTTGCAAAAGTACTACTTAGTTGCAAGGATAAGGTTCGAGGAGACTCATCAAGACTTCGGTCTTGTAGATACTATTACCCTATAATACCGGACTACATTGTATTTTCCTTACCTTGCATACTATTTTGGAAGTCGCAAATGGTCTAGGGTTTGAATGGTTTTTTAAACCATTCTTTAATCTTTTTTCGCGATAAAATATAAAGTCTTTATATTTGAAAACACGTTGAATCGTCAATTTTAAAAGGTAACACTATTTATACATCAGATGTATAAAAAATATGTGATACTGTAATAAATAACTTAATTGAGTAAAGCTTTTATTAAAATCTATGATACGAATATGTATGCATGCTTCTTCGTACATATTTGTCACGAAAAATATCATACCATTTTTTAAATAAGTTATTGCCATCCAATTTGTAAAAACACATGTAGATGCTTTTTACTATGCATGAGACGTATGTAGATCGTAATCACAAGGTGATTATACACTTTTTCGTGAGACACTAGTGTTACATAATCACAGTTTTTGATTGGACGACTTAATCGGTTTATTGGTGAGACCTTAAACTCGTGGCATAGATGGGATATAACATGCTTACTAGAATATTATTGTAATAAAGTAAGTCCCATAAGGTTCTAGGAATTACACCGACGACAATTATTGATCGTCAATTACCTTTTGAATACACCATCACTAGCAGATCAAATCAACTGATGTGGTGGTATATCAAGTAAGATCCTAGCCTTTAGTCAATTAATTGTTTATTTGATTAAACATGGGTAGTTAATTTTCTTCAAGGAGTATTATCGAAAATACTAATTCTTGAAGTTTAACTATGTTTTGTAGATGACACAACTTGTTCAAAACATAAACCATTCGGCTTTTAGGTCGATGTTTGAAAGAGAAAAACTTTTTGAAAATAATTTAAATGACTGGTTTCATCAACTTAAGTTAGTCTTGAGAGTTGAAAAGAAAATGTTTGTCATTGAGCAGCCGTTGGGATTCCCTGCCTATAAATACTGCTCCATTCGTAGTAGAAACACATTCCTCTTTGCACGAAATTTTTCAGTCTATTCTTACTCTCTCTAAACTTTCTTTCTCTCACTAAAACTCTTGATCACAAACATACTTAGATCTTGTTTCAAGTGATATAATCTCTTCTTCTCATCTCTTCCCTCGTATTCATGTGCAAGAGAAGAACACTCGTAGTCATCAAGAAACGAAGTGTTAATTAGTGATCTATCATCTTTTCTTCTTAGTACCAAAACTCTATTGTATTTATCTTGTTTATTTGTATGATTCGGATATTGTGTAGATCCGATAGTGTAGATCTTTTGAGTGAGTATATCATGTGAAGAGCTAGATTGGTTCTAACTAAGATTAGGACTTGACATTTAGCTTAGTGTCGGAAAATAATGAATCAATCATCTTTTCCATATTTTTTCACCATTTATTTTCTATCCTGATTTATAAGTTGTGGATAATTGAAATGTTTGTGTTGTTTATAGCTAAATATATAATCTAAAGGGAAAATTCAAACATAAAAACAAAATTCAATTATTTTTTTCGGCAAAGGAAACAAAGATTCTAAATTTTAAATTACCAAAATGTTGGTTGTCTTCTAATAAACATAAGGTTTTATATGCATGCAGAATAGATAAAAGCTAAAAACAAATTGTTAAATGGATCTTATTAAATAAAAATATACTTAAAATATATATTTTTTATAAATATATATGTAGTTAATTTCGTAAATAAAAATATATCTAGAATATTCCTCTTCAAAAGTTGATAAACGGACTCGAGTATAAACTAGGAAAGTTAAAAGGAAACAAATTAATTGTATGAACCAATTTACGGAAATTGAATCGTAATGGAATTTACGATTGTTAGATTAATGTTAGCCTATAAAGCTATGTTTTTGTTCATGGACAAATTAAACAAGTCTTTTACGATAATTCTTAATCAAACGCAGTCATGGCCGATAATCTTTTTAACGACCAAGTAAGGGTAACACATATATTGGAGCATTTACATCCCAATAACATCGATACTGCAAGGAATGAAATTTTTTAGTTTCTTGAATTACGAGGTAAAAAAGAAGCTGAAAGTATAGTTCCTAGATACGATTCGACACTTGATGTGGCCTTGTCAAGAACTATTTTGACTATTTTGTTAAAGTATGCTGAATGTTTGTCTCGAAGTAAGAATATTGAAGATGTAAGAGAAGTCTTGTTAGTGATAAGAGTTGAAAGTGATATTATTTCTAAACCGCCATAAGGTCCAACAGGAAGCAACAAAGATGGCGTAAACACGGTCCTTCTTTTCCTTTGAGGCGTGACATGACTGAAACCAAAGACCCCCAATGAAAATGAAGGAAAAGGAAGGGAACATAGAAACCTGACCAAACACGAACGAGATGCCAAATAGCAGAAGCTGTGTCACAAGAGAAAAAAATGTGGTCACTTGATTCCACAAAAACATTGCAAACCGGGCACATAATCGAATCAATGTCTATACCTCGTGAAGATAAGTTTAAACGATTTGGGAGCCTATCTAAAAACATCTGCCACATGAAAATGTTAACCTTTCTAAGGATACTCTTACACCACCGGGTACTTGGAGATAAGGAAGGGGAGAGAGCTCATCAATATGCTTCCTAACCGAATTCACCGAAAATTTGTCGTCATGAGAAAGACTCCGAATGCAAGTATCAGAATCAACAAGCTCTTCAGGCTTCAAGTTGGCGATATCAGAAATAAGGGCGTCGAATTCAGCTTTTGTTCTTCCCATATTAACAGGTCTACTCCAATCCCAAAACCAAGAACCATTTGCAATGCGTTGTTGAATAAAACAATCTTTATATTTTTCCAGGTGATATAATATGTTATATCTAATATAGAGAGGATCGTCGCCTAACCAAGTATCTTTCCAAAAGCGAATGGAAGAGCCATCACCAACCTTAAAACGAATGGAGTTTAGGGGAACAATACCACTCGAGTGAAGGTGAAAAATCGACCCGACAATGCTAGCCCAGACCCCATTAGTGTGACAACCTCTAATATCAATACCTGCTTCATCACCATGAATCGCCTTAACCACATGAACCCATAAAGCATTCGGATTATGGAAAAGACGCCATCTCCACTTCAATAAAAGGGACATATTGAACGCTTTAAGACTGCCAACGCCGAGACCTCCTTTATCAAGGGAGGCTAGAATATTCGACCATTTAACCCAAGCAAGCTTCTTGGAGTCCTCGGAGCTACCCCAAAAGAAAGAAGCACGTAAACTTTCGAGAGATTTAACAACCGTTTTAGGGACCTTGGAAATAGATAAAAAAATAATTAGCAAGGCTACCGAGCACAGATTTGATGAGAGTAAGGCGGCCACTAACGGAGAGAATGTTAGCCTTCCAACCCGATAATCTAGCCTTAAAACGGTCAATGAGAGTCTGCCAATTCGCGGTACGAATCATATTCGAACCAATAGGTAAACCAAGATAAGTGAAAGGGAAGAAACCAGCTTCACATCCCGTGTAGGAAGCCATGATCTCTGGTTGCGTGTGTAAGCACTAGTCAAATTTATATATGTATAGTATAAATCCCGTGACAATTCTTCCCAATTACTTCTCAAACAAGAGAAATAAAAAGGTAAAATCTCACTTAAGAAAACACAATACGTATATTTTTAACCGGGAAGTATTTTCTTCTCGGGTCGTATCCCAACGAAGTCGTGAATTGAAATTCGGGAATAATTCGGATTCGAGTCAAGAATGGATAAAGGGTTTTTGAAATTTTGAATTACACTACGAATATAATAGCACAATTAAACTATAGAAAATATTAAAGAAACTAAAAACAATTAACTAGCACGAAATTTTAATACACTAAAATTAAAAACGTGAGCTAAAACTGAAATTTAAAATCTAAGGCACTACTTTTAACAAATTTTATACCTAAAAATCACAAATTTAAAAAGAAAATTTTAGGAAAAAGAATTAGAATTTTTTAACTATTTTTGAATTTTCTATGATTTTTTAAAGAAAAATGAATTACTAAAAATAAACTTTTTCTAAAAATTAACACTAAAATTCTATTTTTATTTTTCAAAAATACTAGAATGAAAAAGAAAATTATTACAAAAAGAATTAAATTTTTCCAACTATTTTTCTATTTTCTATGAATTTCTTAAGAAAAAGAAATTACTTAAAACCTATTTTAATTTCTAGAAAATACAAATTTAATTGGAAAAATAAAGAAAAATGATTTTTAACTACTAAAAATGTGCAGAAATCTAATGATACAAAAATGCCCAATTTTTACTAAGCAATTGAACCCTAATTTTGCTAATTAAAACCTAAACCCTAATTTTATTAAACTAATTTTAAAAATATAAAAACTATTTTATTAATCCTAAAAGACAGGGTAGAAAGTGCAACAATTGAAAGTAAAGGGTAGGCGGGGTAATTAAAAGAAATTTACACTACAATGAAAACAGACAACCTTTAACTATTGAAAATGTACCAAACAGACCCTACGACTTAAGCACTTTTCAGCTTATTTCAAAAGTGAAAATAAGCAAAAACTCAAAACATGAAAGTTGTTCCTGAGCTTATCCACTACAACTTTAACAAAAGCACTTTGAACTTTTATCAACTGAATAAGCTAGAAAATTAGCTTTTTATACTGAGTTACAGAAACTATGGTTTTTCTTTAAAAATCTAACTTTTCTAAACTTTGGCTTATTTCTAGCTTATTACTCAATAAAAGTAAAAACCAAAAGATGCTATAAAAAGCTTATAATGTGTACTAGAGATTTCTAACAAGAAATAAGCTACAAGTAAACAATATTAACAAGAAATTTGCTATTAAAAAGTGAAAGTTCAGGTTTATTCACTGATATTAAGCAAATCCTAATAAGCTAACTACCTTAAAACTAAATCCTAGAAACTGAAATTTTGCAAATAAGCTATTCTATGATTATAGAATAAACCTAGATAAAAGGATTTTGAAAATGATAACTAGAAAATAGAAATCAAAAGAAATAAGCTAGTAATCTCAGCTACTGCTATACCACTTTTGCAAGAACAATTAAGCTAGACTAAAAGCTTAAAAATGAAACTTAAAAGATGACTTATGTTGAGCTAATGGAGTACTATTAAGGTGCTTAATACTAAGTGCTATCTCCTAATTTCAAGAGCTAAAAAGTAGCTTAAAAATGATAAGCATCAAACAGTATTAACTGAGTTAATACTGTTTATGCTGATGTACTTGACCAAAGCTTAAATGCAGGCTAAGTTTCTAAGGTTAGAACTCATAAACCTACTCACTAAATGTATCTAAGTGTACACTAACCAAGTTTGAACACTAGAATGCTATGAACTACTAAAATCTAAAATTACCTTGCATTTAAAACTGTCCTGGTGCTAGTAAAAGCTTTTTAAGCTCTAAACTTTGAAAATCTACAAACTAACTTTTAAAACCTATTTAAAACTTGAACACTCTGAAAATCTCAACTATGTAAAGTGTTTTTACAATCTCTTGTTGACTTTTAAGGTCAAAAACACCTTAACCCAAACACTACTTAACTAATACTATCCCAACTAAATTTCACTTAAAATCTATTTTTAAAACTAAATCTGCTAAAACCTTTTATCTACTCTATCTTAAACTCAACTAATTAAGCTATTTTAGCACTAAAAACTACAACTTATTAAAAGAAATAAGCTAGTTACTCACTTAGGTATTTATCACTAATAAGAACAGTATTAACTAAAAGGATTATTTAACTAGAATTAGTAATGGAAAATTAAAATCAGATAAAACTAATGATCAACTAAACACACTTCAATAAGGAATAAGCATTTCTGAATTCACAATAAGCATCTAGATTAAGCTTCAAATGCTATAATGAAAAATAGAGAGTGAAACCTGAATTTTGTAATCTCTGAACTCTAGGTCACTCTTTCTGAGTGAATGACCTTAAAACTCAATATCCTAATGGCTCCTAGCCTCTAGACCAAGAGCTTAAGCTCAATAAGCTAAATTGAGCTTATTACTCCTCAATGCTTCCAATATCAATCAAATTGAACTCAAATGAACTTTGTTGAACTAATGTATACAAAATCAATATTTAGAAGGCTTTTAACAAAATTTGAACAACTTTTGAACTTAAGAAAACAGAATAAGCTATATTGAGCTTATTTCAAGCTTATTAGCTAAAACTAGCTTATTACTTGAAAACTTGAAAACAAACACAACTGAAATATTTTATTACTTTTAAAAGAAGAGTACAAGATACAAAACAAGAAATACAATTGACTTGAAAGATTTAAAAAACTTAATTGCAACGATGAACAGTACACGTAAGTTGAAAAGGAAAATTTACAAAGAAAATTGAACTAACTTTTTAAAAAAACTCTCTAAAACTGAATTACAAGCTTATATTTATAGGAAAAGATGATGAGAAGATGAGAAACTCAATCATTCCAAGCCGTTGATCTTTTTCTTTTGAATCTTAAGCCGTTGGATCTCTTGGGTGAGGTGTTCAGACCAATGGAAAGCTGCCACGTGTGCAAAATGATGTGGAAGTTGGTAAATACGAGGTGGGGTGGAGTAGGGAGAAACGGGAAAGGGATTTGGGGAAGTTGGGCTTGTTGGGTGTTTTGGCGGGAAAAGCAGGTATAAAGCTGTTAGGGAGAAGTTAGCCCGCGTTTGGTTTAAAAGTTTGGCATAATTGCACAACAAGTCCCTCTGTTTCTTTCTTCATAGTGTAGTGTAAAAGTGAATTTTGAAAATTGCATTTCTGGCCCTTGTAGTTTCTAAAACAAGAAATGGTTTTGATTTTGGGCTTTTATTGTTGGGCTTTTGTGATCTGAATGGTGTAGAAAGGCCCAAAGGGTATTTTAGTAATTTTGCATCCTCTTCAAAGGGTATAATGGTCTTTTCTCTTCAAACTTTGACTTTTTCTCTTGTGTCGGGCTGATCCGGCTTTGATATCTTTCCTCATGTCTTCACTTGATCACTTATCTCTTCATTTCTTGTCGGATTTGGTCGTTTTTGCTCTTTTTGACTTTAATATCCTTATGTTTCCTGCACATTGAGACACAAAAGCACACATATTTCCATCTTTTGGCATATTTTTGGCTTTTATTGGCGAAATCCTGGGTATTTTATGTATACAATTTAACACTTATCAAAATTCCCCAAACTAGGATGCTGCCGTTCCCCACGCAATTTTATTAAGTGTACACTTTGTAAACTAACAAGTTTCCAAAATGCCCTTGTTTTCACCTTTTATGAATCCCCTTTTTAAACATCTTAAGCTTTTTCTCAACATTTTATCTCATGGAAACACATTAATGGCAATCATTGCAATTTTGCAACTTTTAGGCTCATTGAAATAGGCTACTCCCCTCAATAAAGCACAAAAGAGGAAAATTCGTCTTCGCCTGACTTTTTCACTAACTAAACAAATTTATTAAAACAAGATCATTGTCAATATAAAGTCCAAATGATTAAGCTCTATACTTACAACTGTGAACTTTTCCACTCCAAGAATAATTAATGATTACGAGTGTGCACTCTTTTCAACTTAACCATAGATCAATTTATCTTTATAGTTAAATCCATCTAAGGCTTTAACACTTAAGCCTTGTGAGCTTAAATGTTTAATAACATAATAAACCTAACTCGACCTCAAGCTAAAAGAAATTGGGGAAACAAAATTTATAACTTGATTTTAGACAAATAAATTTTAAACCATATCTTTTATTTTTCAATAACTAATAGAATTATTATTTTTTTGCAATAGGAATGTTGTTCTTTAAGTTTCGAAAAAACCCCGACATAGTGCATTTTCTCCCAAAAAGTTGTACAGTAGTCGGTCGATGAAGTGCACAATCGCGACGGTGTGTTCTTGAGGGTTCGAAAGCCCGCCACTGGGGGGGCTCCGCGTGACGGTGGGGGGGGGGGGGGACGGGGGGTGATGGTGATGGGGATAGGCGGGTGCAGGTGACGCGACACCTTCTTCCTACAAAGCCATCTAGGGACGGCATATCCTCGCGAGGATGTTCTATGAGGTGGGGGGAGATTATTGTTTTTTCTTAGATGGTCTCGGTTTCAAGGTGACGTAAAGGCATGCAATCACTTAGGAGCGCCCAGGCCTAGGCCTAGTGTTAATTAGCAACAAGGGACTTTGATTTCTAGGCTTTTGGAGGTAAGAATGGTGTATGTCCGCGAATAATCCCACACAACGTTAGTACTGGCCCGAGTGAAATCTAGAGTGGTTGCGAAGACTAAGAACACGGTTGTGTTATGCATATCCTATTATGGGAGGAAAAGCCCTTAGTTTGCAATACCACCTAGGCCTCGCTCCTAGTGAAAATGCCTACGAACCTTGATTCCACGTACAAAGTATAATCCTTAGTTGGCGACCACCATCCGAGTCTCACTCTCAACAGGATACGACCAACGATTAAAACTATATATAGCTTTTATTTATTCTATTTTTGCGACGCTTCATTTGCACAAAAAAATAATGCTTTGCAATAGAAATGCTTCATTGGCATTCCTTTTTATATTATATTTTTGTGAATGGAAAAATTTCACTTAGAAATCAACTTATAAATTTGAAACAAAAATCTTACTTACATAATAGATGAATTACTTTTCCAAAATGAAAGACTTTTTCTAAAGACATATGGTTTGACTTAATTAAATTCAAAGAGCACGTATGATTAGGTTATGTTAAGAGCTTGTGGAGTAAAAAGAACACAAATCATTCTCATATAAGCTTTAGGTTTTCCAAATACACCTTGCTTAAGCAATACACATTATTTAACTACATCATCTCTTGTTCTTCACATTTTTAAAATCCAATGCAATAGGATTTGTGAAAGCTTAGCCCCACAAAAGGTAGGTTAAAGAACTAGCTAGGGCATTTTCACCCGGTCAAGTCAAAATTAACTCCTATTTCTCACCAACGGATTACCAAAAAGTGGTGTTTTTCCCCAAACTAAGCTTCTATTGCAAGCAAAAATTTAAAAATTTCCACTTTTTTCACAAAAAGGTAATTCAAAAAGATTCAAACAAGGTTGCGTGAAGTGCAAGTCAATATCGAAGATATCCTTCCCCAAACTAAAACGAAACATTGTCCTCAATGTTTAAAAAAAATAGGGGTCAAAAGGAATCTAAACAAAAATTCTAAGGTCATGCCAAAAGAATAGATGTTAGTTCGATAAAGACAAGGATAAAAGATTTCCCACTTTATGAAGAGAAGATTGGAGACCATCAATGGAAATTGTGGGCATTGCTTTGTTCTTCCACAATTTTGAACCATGAATCCTCCAAAATCCGGAAAACCTAGACAAACAAGCACAAACAACCAACAAGAACGAAAGAGAACAAGCCTCCTCTCATCATTTTCATTGTTAGCTCATAAACGACTTAAAACGGCTTAGTTTTTGTTAACCGAGTACAAGCTATACTCGACCCCGAATTGATTTGTCCTTGGGGAAGCAAAGAAAAAATAGAAAGAAGATAAAAAGATAAGCATGGGGTGCCTCCCACGAAGCGCTTGTTTATTAAAGAGTCCCCTAGCTTGACTCATTTCAACAAGGTTCATTATGGAGGATAATAGTAGGGATGAAGAAATTCCAAGAGGTGGAAACCTCCCCAAACTAGGTATGAAAGATATACCATAGCATTTTTGATCCCGGGTTCAAAAAACTTTTTAGAAAAGAGTTTCAAGAGAGAAAATGTGAACCCGGACAATGCTTTGGTAACATGAAAGTCTATTAAGGGTGGGTGGAGTGGGTCAAAAACATCAAGAGTCAAAAGAGATTTAGATGGTGCTAACTCTTTTAAACTCTTATCCTTAAAAGCATCCTTTTCAAAAGGTTTCTCATGAAATGTTATCCCCGGGTCAAATATCTCTCCCCAAATGTTCATGGGGAATAACATATCCACGAGGTTAAAATCCTCATAAAACACATAATCACTCCCGACATAAGAGGTAGTCTCAAAATGGTTAAGTATTTCAATGTCGGGATGAACAACTTGTAACTCTTTTTTGGACTTAGGTTCATCTTTTGTTTCAAAATCCTCTTTAGTCTTTCTTTTCAAAGATCAACCTTTTATCATTCATTTCAAAGAAAATTCTCATTTTCAAGTAACCCCATCTAGAAAAGCAATTCCCCTCAACCTCATTATCATGAACTCCCAAATCATTTTCGTTATCACTTTTGAAAACTTCATGATTAATCTCATCATTATCTTTTACAAACTCATTTGTTGCCTATTTTCTAACACAATTCCCAATGGGGCAAAGAAGACACCAATGGTTTTTAACATCAGATTCCTTCTCTCCTTTCAACTTCCTTTTTTTTCCAAAGAAGATGATGGAGTTTGAAATCACAAGTGTTATTTCTTTCATAAATCTCATCTTTCCAAAAACTTCTTATTTTGCCAAAAGTTAAGTCTTTTCCTTAATGGAAGGACAAATAGAGGAAAATTGCTTTTGACGTAGATTACATGTTTTAACCCATGTTTTTCAACTTTCTCATTGGTTAAATCCTTTTTAGGGGAATGGTTGGAAGGAAGAGTGATGGGATACACATTATAGTGAAAAATTCACATTTAACAACTTCCGGAAGAAGTGAAGTGGGCATTAGGATCCTCATCCTTTTCTTTGGAAAAAAGATACAATCATACAAACCGGACTCTTTATGAGGACGAGTGGTGTATTTGAGCTCTTCGCTTCTTACACTAATAATCAATCTCTCCTCATCCGTCCTAAGGGACATTTCCTCTCCAAAAACATCGATCAAAGTACGAGCCGTCCTCAAAAATGGCCTACCCAAAATAAGAGGTACTCGATAATCACACTCAAAGTCTACTACAACAAAATCGGCCGGAAAGTCCAATCTTCCCCACCGGACCAAGACATCTCTAGCAATTCCTTTGGAACACCAAGAGAGCAATTTGCTAGTTTATAAGGTCATCCGGGTAATTGCAAAGCGGAAGGCCTAACTTGTGTACACGAGAATGCATAAGTGATACTAGCACCAGGTCAGGCTAGGGCGTTGCATTTAAGCTCACTAAAGTACACGGATGAGAAATTGTCCGGGTCCTCAAGCTTTCGGAAGCTTTTTGAGAATGATCGCCGACAATTTCACTCACCGGTGTTTTAGCCACTCGTTTAACTTCTCTTTGTCGACAACAAGCTTTTTACATCTTTGATACTTTGGCATTAAGATTAAAGCATCCGCCAAAGTAAATGTTCACATGAAATCTTTGTTGAACATTTCCCAAAACTTTTGGATTTGTACTTTATCATTTTCACCTTTCTTTTCATACTCTACCCTAGAAGGATATGGAAGAGTTTTTGTTGGCTTGTTTGGTTTGATTGGTGGAGATTTAGGCAAGAAAAACTCTTCCTTATCAATTAAGATCTCTTCAAAAACACTGTCTCTAACCTCATCATCTTTTTCCTTCTCATTCATCCCTTTCTCATTATCTTTCAACTTATCTTTCCCTTTCCCATGGTCTACCCGAGGTTGGACGTTTGCGGTACTTTGTGAACTTTCGGGTTGCACTTTGTCCTTTGTCACCTTGGTTTCCTTAGCCTTCTCATTGTCCGGATTGACATAAGGAGGAGGCATAGGAGGTAATGGTCCATCAAGAACAATACCACTACGGGTGGTAATCCCTTTGCATTCATTCCTCGGATTAGGAATAGTGTTACTTGGCAAAGTACCCGAGGTAGAAGCATGGTTACTTCCCCTATTATTCCCACTATTTTGCATAAAACTCATCATTGTTTTTTGAAAATTTCTTTGCTCATTTTGAAATTCATTTTGCTCTCTTTTAAAATCATTTAAGTTCTTTTGCAAATTGGTCAATGTGGCATCATTAGCTTTTGTGTAGGCCTCGACTTTGAGTAAGCAACCGGCATGCTAAGCTGATCTTGTTGGTTAACCCAATAGCTCCATGGTTAACTTGATTGGTTTGGTTCACATTCCTAGTCCCATTATACCCTTGGTTCCCATTGTATCCTTGGTTAGGTCTAGAAGCTTGGGGATTGGGTTGAGTAAAGCCCGGTGGTCTTGTGTAAGAAGCCACACTAGAAGGAGAGTACCCGGAATTCCCTTGAACAAAACCACCAACCGCAGCGGCTTGTTGGAATTGTTGAAAATTGTCATGATAGACCGGGTAGTCATAAGCTCCTCTATTCATTGGGCACACATTATAACTATGATTACTACCACAAGTAGTACACCTTTCCTCCACCGCTTTAATCGGAATGGGAGTAGGCACAAGAGCTTTCATCATATTTTTCATCTCATTCATTTCATTCCTAAAAGTCAAAGTCATCTTATCCTCTAATGCCGCTGCCATTTGTTGGAATTCGAAGTTAGATGATGAAGAAGTAGAAGAAGATGGAGGAGCATTCGTACTCACTCGCATCACGGCGTTCCGTGAACATCTAACTTTGGCTTTATTCTCTATGATTTGTAGTCCTTCGGTTGGACTTTTGTAGAGAAAATTGCCACCGGCAGCGGAATTAAGAGAATCTTGATCATTATAGCTCAACGAATTATAGAATGTGTCTAATTGGTGCATGAGCGAAAACCCGTGATGAGGACACTTCCTTAGAAGTCCTTGAAACGCTCCCAGCGTTCACACGAGAAAGATTCTTGAGCAATTTGTCGAAAATTCGTTATTTCATTCCGAAGATTGGTAGTCTTAGAAGGTGGAAGAAGAATTGATGAACTTAGACACTAAGTCATCCCAATTTAAGAATAGAGTTCGGGGTTCTTGTCGAGCATGGTTTTGCAACCCCGTCAAGAGAAAATGAAAAGAGAAGAAGTTTGATGGTGGTGTTAGGTACATCCGGGTACCTTTGATTATTAGTTATGCTCTCAAAATGACGAATATGAGCATGAGGCTCCTCATCATTACCTCCTCGAAAAATTCGATTTTGAACAAGATTAATGAGAGAGGATTTTAGTTCAAAGTTTTGAGCATTGATGGGTGGTACAACTATAGCACTTTCAAACCCCCCGGTGGGAGCTTGAAGTTGCTCGGCCATAGGTCGGTCATCGGCCATTGGAATCGGATACGGAATAAGAGGGATTGCCTCTTGTTGTTGTCGAGAACGTTGGTAATTACGTCTTCTCGGAATTGTATATTCCAAGGAAGAACGAGTGCGCATGCACTAGTGAAAATAATAAAAAGAAGAATTTGAGATTAAGAAGATTATTTTTGGGGAAATTTACAATTTTTAGTATTTATTAGGAAGGAAAACAAAAAGAAAAATATTTTTGGTAACCGTTAATTACAAGCTTCACGATAAGTCTCCAAGATTACGCACAAGTGAGCGGAAAGGCTTAGCGAGCCGCAATGACTTCTTAGCAAGTAGCTATCACCTTTCCTTATACTCACCTTATAGTTTGTAAACTCAAAGGTCCGTCGTACCTCGCAAGTAACTCACGATTAGTTTTGTTGTTTATTGGAATGGTTTAAGATGGATAGCTAGTATCCAAATTTGTTTATTATTTTTTATTTTAACTAATTCGATAGGAATCGAATTAATGAACGTTTTTGTATTTTTATATAATATATATACAAAAATAGCCAAGTAACTTCCAAGAAGGAAGGGTCTTCAAAACTCTACTTCAACGAATATCCTCAAAAATCGTTCACGTCTTCCCCGGCAACGGCGCCAAAATTTGGTATCGCGTTTGTGTAAGCACTAGTCAAATTTATATATGTATAATATAAATCCCGTGAAAATTCTTTCCAAATTACTTCTCAAACAAGAGAAATAAAAAGGGTAAAATCTCACTTAAGAAAACACAATACGTATATTTTTAACCGGGAAGTATTTTCTTCTCGGGTCGTATCCCAACGAAGTCGTGAATTGAGATTTGGGAATAATTCGGATTCGAGTCAAGAATGGATAAAGGATTTTTGAATTTTGAATTACACTACGAATATAATAGCACAATTAAACTATAAAAACGATTAAAGAATTAAAATTGGTTAACTATTACGAAAAATTAACAAACGTGAATTAAAAATGTGAGCTAAAGCTAGAATTTAAAATCTAAGGCACTACTTTTAACAAATTTAATACCTAAAAATCACAAAATTAAAAAGAAAATTTTAGGAAAAAGAATTAGAATTTTTTAACTATTTTTGAATTTTATATGATTTTTAAAAGAAAAATGAATTACTAAAAATAAACTTTTTCTAAAATTTAACACTAAAAATCTATTTTTATTTTTCAAAAATACTAGAATGAAAAAGAAAATTATTACAAAAAGAATTAGATTTTTCCAACTATTTTTCTATTTTTTATGAATTTCTTAAGAAAAAGAAATTACTAAAAATCTATTTTAATTTCTAGAAAATACAAATTCAATTGGAAAAATAAAGAAAAATGATTTTTAACTACTAAAAATGTGCAGAAAACTAATGGTATGAAAATGCCCAATTTTTACTAATCAATTGAACCCTAATTTTACTTATTAAAACCTAAACCCTAATTTTATTAAACTAATATTAAAAATATAAAAACTATTTTATTAAACTAAAAGAACAGGGTAGAAAGTGCAAAGGATGAAAGTAAAGGGTAGGCGGGGTAAGTAACTAAAATTTACACTATAGTGAAAACAGACCACCTTTAACTATTGAAAAAGTACCAAACAGACCCTACGACTTAAGCACAATTTAGCTTATTACAAAAGTGAAAATAAGCAAAAACTTAAAACAGAAAAGTTACTCCTGAGCTCTTATACTACAACTTTAACAAAAGCACTTTGACCTTTTAACTACTGAATAAGCTAGAAATTTAGCTTTTTAAACTGTATTACAGAAACTAAGAAGTTTCTTTGAAAACTTAACTTTTCTTAAACTTTGGCTTATTTCTTGCTTAATACTCAATGAAAGTTAAAACCAAAAGATACTATATGAAGCTTATTATGTGTACTAGGGATATCTAAAAAGAAATAAGCTAAAAGTAAACAAGATTAACAAGAAATTTGCTATTAAAAAGTAAAGGTTCAGCTTAATGACTGTTATTAAGCAACTTCTAATAAGCTAACTAGCTCAAATCTAAATCCTAGAAACTGAAATTTTGAAAATAAGCTATACTCTGATTATAGAATAAACCTAGATAAAAGGATTTTGGAATGAACAACTAGAAAATAGGAATCCAAAAGAAATAAGCAAGAAATCTCAGCTGCTGCTATTACCACTTTTGTAAGAACATAAAAGCTAGTCTAAAGCTTAAAAATGAAACTTAAAAGATGATCTTTAAAAAGCTAATGGAATTCTACTAAAATGCTTAAAACTAAGTTCTATCTCCTAATTACAAGAGCTAAAAGACAGCTTAAAAAAATGATGAGAACAAGCAGTAGTAACTGAGTTAATACTGCTTATGCTGAGATATTTGGTAAAACCTTAAGTGCAGGCTAAGTTTCTAGTTTAGAACTCATGAACTCACTATCTTAGTGTTTCTAAGCCTACATTAACCAAAATTGAACTCTAAAATGCTGTGAGTGACTTAACTACAAAATTACTTGACACTTAAAAGTGTCCTGGTGCTAGTAAACTATTTTGAGCTCTAAATCTTTAAAAT
>BQNB010151536.1:0-15886 GCA_026074375.1 Tanacetum coccineum | reverse complement strand
TGTTTGTCTTGCTGTTATGTTTTGATTAAACGGTGATTAATAGATTCCCAAATTCGGTCAAATACCACCTGATGCGCGGACAAAACGCAATGACTTTAGTCAAAATGCAACTATCTTTGAACAACGTCTTCTATGATCAAAACGCAGTGACTTCGAGCAAAACGCAGTGTCTTCTAGCAAAACACAATGTTCTTTGAGCAAAACGCAGTCTGTCTTGGACACAAAACGCAATGTATAAAAAATTGGGCAGAGTAATGTTTAGTCAAAACGCAATGATGGTCTTCAAAACGCAACCTGTGGAGACAAAACGCAACACACAAAAAATATCAAATCGCAGTGACTTGAGAATCAAAACGCAACGACTTGAGATCAAAACGCAGCGACTTGAGAACCAAAACGCAGCGACTTGAGAACAAAACGCAGCGACTTGAATCAAAACGCAATGTCTCCCAATCAAAACACAACCAGTACAAATGTCACTTTCAAGTACAGTACTTGTTTGTCTCTATTCTCAAAACGCAACGAGTAACCAAAACGCAACGAAGAGTTTTTCGATTTATGACAAACCGCAACCACGAAAAATCTTCTAACTTTCAACTAAGCCACGAAATAAAGTGTAGAACCTTACTAAGTGATACAAGGGCTTGTTCTAAACACAAAAGTACACAACTTTTACCATTCTAGCCACGAATTAAAGATCAAATATGGTTTTTGCTTGCGTTTTACATTCGAACCAAAACAAAAAAAATAAGAACCCACGAATATGGTTTTCCCTAGCCACGAATTTGTACACAATCAAATACTAAACACCCCTTGGCGAGTGATACCACATGTTATCCCACTAGTTTAATCCATTACACAACTATAATCTATACCAAGATGCTAGAAAATAAGAAGAAATCTTAGAGAGAGAAAGTAGAGAGAGAAACAAGAAAAGAAGATTAGATTAGAGAGTGTTGGAAAGTTACAAGTGATAGAAAAAATAACTAACACCCTTCACCAAGTGTGGTGAAGGGATATTTATACCCTAGCCTTCTAGTTGGCTCATGGGCTTTCTTAACGGGCCGAGCTTGGCTAAACTTGGGCTTTCACCCTTAACATGGACAACTTTAGATTACAAACCAAGCCCGATGATACCCGACTAGCCTATTACATAACAAGACCTATTTGACTTAAAGAGACCGATAACATTCTTGTTTGACTTAATATAATTAAGGCTAACACTATTGCAGCACCACAAAAAAAACAATTGCAGAAAGCAAAACTTGCTGTCAATTAGAACATTTGCAGAACCAAAACTATAGCAGAAATAGAAACCTTTTACAGAACCAAAACTAATACTATCTAGTATTCATCACTTTCTAAATTGTCAAGCAATTAACATAACATAAAGTCACTGGAAGTAATAAAGTTGCAAATTAAGTAATCAATAAATTGTGAGACTATTAGCAATTAACAACATAAATAAACAATACCATTGTTAAATCAAATTAGACTATAATATAGCTGAACTACCAACTGAGATACTTTGTATGCTTCTATAATATAGCGAATGATGTTACCTGGTACTGGAATGAATGAACGGTGATCTTTTATATATACTTGCCACTAATACTTTGTATGTGTCTATCTTAGCTCCACGGCCTGTAAACACCAAGTAATTTATCAGTGTAGTTTTCCTCCACTAATCAAGACATATGATTATATATTATTTAGGATAGGATGTACGCTTTGTAGAGGAAATCAAAGTACATATTTATACTTCTCATTAGCTGAATGGTTTGGGTAACTTACGAATATGAAAATACTAAATTGAGGATGATTTTGTGTTGTAATTGCTTGGATGGTTTATATACATAAAACTGCAAGAACACTTCATATACATCTTCTTCATTAATTCCGGTAGGGGCATGCAAAAAACCGCAGGGACGCTTCATCTTCTTCAGCCGGTTCGTGTGGGTTTCCCAAACTTTAATACCTCTATAATAAATGGGGTATTTTTCAACAATTAAACACACCATAAAGTTTCGAATTTTATTATAATTTTGAAAAGAGCTATTTATGGTGTATTTAGTTGGTGAAAAATATTTAATTTTATAGAAACTTTTTCATAAAAAAACTGAAAACCTATATACTCACAAATTTTTGAGAAATTTTTCTAAAAGAATAAATATCTTATTTACCAAAATCTTAACTAGAGCTTTGATTTTTTTTACATTTTTTTATATTTTTTTCTTCTATTTTTTTTCACTTCTCGCACTTTTTCGATTTTCTAAAAAATACCATCTAAATGTGTTTGTATATTTAAAGGAATTCTTAGGTAATAAAAACACTTCTCATTTCCTAAAAAATCGAAATAAAGTTAAAAAAAAATTCTACAACTAAATGCACTCTTACACTTCTTAACCTTTTAGCTTACACACTTTTTATAAATCTTTTGCACTTTTAATTTTTTTTTAAACAAATCATCTATACATGTTTTCTGAATCTTCAACTCTTTTTAGAGACAAAAACTCTTTTTTCTAAAATAAAAAATACAAAATTCAACACACCCAAAGCAGTTGGTTCTTTTATTTATGAATAGTAGGGTGCTCATGCCGTACGACAACAACAAAAAAAAATAGTAATTAAATGCTTCATACATAGAAATCGTGTTTTACGGGTTGTTAACGTGTGTTTGATTTTGTACGTGTTTTACCATAACCAATTATGGGAAAAATGATTTGTGTTGAAAAAGGTGGATTAACATCTATTTTATATAATAAAACAAGTTTTTTACAAGTCTCCTAATGCATGTGCATTAAAAAAAAGTGTGATGTGGAAGCCTACGTCGGTCTTATTTTGGTACTGTTACAAGTTGTTTTTTGGCCTTACTACCTAAGCTTCTATGACACTCTAATTCCTCACGCACGATTCATAATAAAAACAGCTCTATCTCCTGTTAATGACTCTACGCAACTGTGATTTAGAATGCGTTACAATCAAAAATCTATCATCATCTTTTTTTAAACAAGGAATGGATCACAGAAGTTTATGATGTCAACTCTTCAAATGAGAAAGAATAAAGGTAATTTTAATGCTAATTTTTTTACACGATTTTGTTACAATTAATTTAATTATATGATTGTTATTTGTTAGAATTGTGTAAAAAGTAGATCTGATTATTTTTGAATTAAAAGAACCTATGTATTGCGTTTTAAAATATAAAAAACCCTAAAAAATTATTTTGGAAATACAATTTGAATTCTGTGATTTAAAAATCCCACGTCAAAGCTGAAATTGTTATTAGGCCGGTACAATAAATTTTGGAAATACAATTTGAATTCTGTGACTCGCGGCACATTGGTTATTAGGCGGGTACAATAAATTTTCTTATATGATAAAGGAAGAAAACTGAAATTGTAACTATAGAGGGGCTATATGCGATTTTATTTTTCACACTCATAATTCGTTTAGTCCCGCATATGTGTCGGTTTGACTGTTTGAGCATCTTTTTACCTGAACTTTTCATTAATGGGGGTGCATTGAGATTGCAAATGAGCCAAAATCAGTTGTACCTTTAATGGATTAATAATGCACCTGACTTTGTTAGTCTATTCTAATCTTAAGATGTTTCAGTAGCTTAACGAGATTTTCGTGAAGGATTGAAAAAGATCTGAGCTCTATTTATGTTATAAGTGTTGAGTTTTATAATCTAATTAACCATATTAATTATTATCACGAGTACGCAGCGGAATAAATGATCACGCGTAGAACACAATAATTAACAAGATAGTAACAACATATACCCTTTGAGCACGTAAACGTTACCGTTTATTGGTCACCGTTAAAACTACCGTTTTCTTTCTTAGCGTGTGTATATTACATACGCTGTATCCTCTAGAATCATGAAAGTATGTATTAGTCGATAGCTTCCACACTTAGTCGGTCTTATGCATTCGACGTGGTATGCTAGTTCTCAGTAGTGTGTATTATCAATATACGTTCTTCTTCGTCTCTTGATCTATCACTTACGAACAATGAATCACCAGATATAGGAGACAATCGATTTAAACTTAAGCAAAATGGGTGTCAGGTATGTTTGTTTGGTTTGTGAAGATACAACCTAAAGTTCCAGAAAACTTGATCCGGTCATACAAACAGTAGGCCATACGAGAAACTGTCGATCCTTTAGAGCGTTTAGTTTTTTAGTTATATCAATACATAAAAAAAAAACTGTAAAAACCATATTTATAGACATTGATCTTCTTAATCCTAGTGGGATTACTTCTCTCTTGCCTACTAAGGGATACAAAATAATAAGCACACACAAACAAAGAATAAAATAATACATCAACATTAAAATTAAAAAAATAAAAAAAAAAAAAAAAAAAAAAAAATAAAAAAAAAATAAAAAAAAAAAAAAATAACAACCATTTAAACTTCGGTTTATAATATCCTTAGTCCCTCACGTTTTAACAGCCATTAAAGTTTGTAACTATTGTATTTAATAACGTTCTAAACCATTATAACGTTTAACTAATTATTTAATACTCGTTATCTTTTTAACGATCGTTTGTTATACATTAATATAATGACATAAATATATTTTCTACGTATTTAACATATAAACGTGTTGGTCCCCTTAGGTCGAAATATTTGGACATATATTAATTTCTGATGTATATGGTCAATATTCCAAACTGCTTCCACTTGGGGAATGTATGAATAGTGATTAAGAGTTAAACCTTTGGTAAGCGTCTAGCAAACACGCTAATGCTTCACAAAAACATTAGAGTGTGGTTTCACAGGGGATGAACAAATGATTTATGAATTAAATCCCTTTGTTTATGATATCGTTGTTAAATGTGTGTTTGTGGATCAATGTCATTCCATTATTTAACCGATTCTGTTTCTTCAATATATGAAGTTAATCATGTTTGCTGAAAATCAATGAGACATATCTATGAGTTTTCAGGTCGGCCATACACACATCTGATTATTTTATGAGGGGCCCAATCAGTATCTTCTTCAACAATTTGGAAGGAACTAATTCTATATTGACGACACGTGTCAGTCGCAGATCTTGATGGCATTTAAACCATTATGACATAGCCATTATTAGTTACCTTATTCAGGATGCAACTTTATAAATATATCAAGAAGGAAATCACCATAGTAAAATTCATTGCCACTCTCAAGTCTAAGGATTATGTAATAAAATCACGTAACAAGATTTCACTTGATGACGCGATCCATAAAGTGATATTCTTGTCGGGGGGTAATCAATATTCATCTTTATGATTATCTGTGGAGTTGGTGGACTTATCCTCAATATCTCCAATATCACATATCATCAGAATTGCCTAAGTTTAACAATATTCCTATTGTATAACGGACAACGGATTAATTTTAGAATAATACATTTATTCATTCATGGATTTAAAATGCAAAAATAGGATCATTATTTTATAATTATAAAAATAACTAATGTACCAACGTATCATTATCACTAAAATAAATTTGTTTTAGATTGCCTTATACAAATACATACATCACAGATCTACATGAAAATACTAGGTTCAGGACGAAGCCCCATGCCCCTGGCATGTTGAGTAAGCTTCCTATTTGATAAAGCCTTGTGTTACAAAGGATCAAACTAGATTGTTATTCTGTGTGAACATTATGTATTCCTTATTTTCGCACCAGTGCAACACACGCGCGAAACTTAATGATATCGTCTTTGATAGTGTTGCGCGGCCCTTTCTGAACTCCCGCGTTTCATTAGCATAATGAACTGGCAGCTGAAATTGCCGCTAGTGTACTTATTTAAGGTTCATTGATCAGTTGGTACAAATACCTAGCCCTGAGTTAAATTTCCTAATCCAAACTGCTTCCATGGCAGCTTCTGACGTGAGCGTATGTATTCAGATGGCTGTAGCAGACATTGCAGTGGTACTTTGCTTGGAGGCTTCTTACAATCCATCTGCGCCTACATTCAAAACGAAAAACATTATCCCTGTTCTTGAGAATTAGTGTTCATCTTATCAGTCTCGAATCCCAGCACCGCTATTGCAATTCAACTCTAAGTTATGTGCTAGGATTTCCACCATAAACCAAAAACATATCTTTAGTATTTCTTAAATACTTAAGAATATTTTTCACAGCAGTCCAGTGAGGTTCACCTGGATTCTGTTGAAATAGGCTTGTTATATTTTGCGCGAACGCAACATCAGGTCTAGTGCACTTTACCGCAACATGATTGGACCCTTCTAGCGAAGCATAAGGTACATTTTCATGCGTTTTTACCTCTTTAGGTCGTTTGAGCACCCTTGTGATTTGTTCATTGTGTAAGTCTTTCTTTGCTTGGGGATTTGACCACGTTTGGAATTATCCATTTTTGTATTCTTTTTAAGATTCTTTCCATGTATGCATTTGACAAAGTCTGATTAATCGCTTGATCTATATTTATAGATTTTGATTCAAGAATAAATGCGCTTCCAATCCTTCATGGCGAAACACTTTCAAGATATTCCTTACTCTTGTGTAGAAACTTGGAATGTGATTTCCCATGTGGATTATGTCATCTACATACCATGAGATGAGATATGTTACATTATACTTCCCACTACGCCTTTTGATATACACATGGCTATCAAGATTTGAGACAAAATCTAAACGTTGTGGATTTCCTCATTAAATATTTTATTCCTGCTTCTTTGTATCGCTTGCTTAAGTCTCATAATGGATCTTTTGAAGCTTGCTACTTTCCTAGGATGATCAGGATCAACATAAATCCTTCACGGTGGCACCATATAGATGTCTTCATCAGGTAAAACCATTTAAGAAGGCTGTTTTAACATCCATTTTCCATATTCTTAAATATGTATGCTGCTATAGGATATGAGAAATTCTAATTGCCTCTAATGTCAGCGGGCAGGCTGAGACGTTTCTTGAATATCAACCCCGTAGAGTTGGGGGAATGTAGTAACCTTTTGCGACAAGACCTGGCTTTATAGACGGTATCAATACCATTCATGTCAGTCCTTATTCTTAAAAAGCCTCTGCTCTCATCGGTTTTACATCAGGTGGAAGATCGGACAGGGCCAATACTCCATAATTGTCCATCATGGATTGTATTTCCGCAGTCATTTAGCCTCAACTAACTTATTACGGACTCCAAATCCTAAACATTGCGGCTTTATAGCGAGCGGTTCATTAAGATCTCCTGGGAATGATGCTCCTCCACCATCTACATTGAGAAACATAAGCGGTTTGAGCTCGATGTGGCCTTTCGGACCTTCGAATCAGATCGACTCTCCTTTTGTGGTTGGTCAAAAACCTCCATCCTTGCGGAATGTTGCTTGTGATTTTAAAGGTGTTGTATCTCTTCTTCTGACATTTCTCCAAGATACTACGCACTCCCACTGATTTCTTGACGTATGGTGACGCTTCTTCAAAGAATTCAGCTACCTTGGCAACAACAATTTTGTTTTCATGGTGGGAAGTAGAAGATAGTAACCCATCGTTTCTTTTGGGTTCCTACTGAAGATTCGCTTAGAACAGATCTTTGTTCGAGTTTGTCAGGCGTATACTCTCTTCACAAGAGCCTCACATTCATGACCTTTAAGTAAGACAAGTTTGGATACTTTGTCCCATACACTGTTGTACTTATGTGTGTTTTGTGTCAGATACCTTCTTAGTTGGACCCATATTGAGAATGCGTGTTGCAGACTCTAGGCATAATCCAATGGTCAAAGCAGAGTTGTATGATTCATCATAGATCGCACCATATCTAGTAAAGTGTATGGTTTCTCCTCTAAGACACTCCTTATGTTGTGGTGTGTATGGAGGATGTAAGCTGTTGAACATATTCCATTAGCTTTTAGATAATCTTTAATCTCTGGGCTTATGTATTCGCCTAACCCCGATCTGATCGTATTGCCTTTATGGTCTTCCCGGTCGTTGAATTTTCACTTACTTTTTTAAACACTTGTGTCGGTTTCACAAAGACCCTCGTGTTTATGTTAAGAAGTTAAACATAACCATATCGTCTGTAATCATCTGTGAAGTAATAAGTAGCTTAGCCCACCTTGTCTTGACAATGTATAAGTGGACACCTACATCAGTATGTATTAATCCATAGAAGATCTTTTGTTTCGTCGTTACTATGAGGGGAAACGGTTTCTTTGTCATCTTGCCAGATAAAACAAGATTAGCATTTATCAAAAGATGGCTTCATCCGTGACTTTTAACAGCCCATCTTGTTGTAGTGTTTGAATACGTTCTTGTTTGATATGAGCCAAGACTACAGTGCCATAGATTTGTGGAGTCAAAGTTATGCTTGACTCTGTTTATTGCTAACATTTTATAATAGAATAACATTTGTACTAATGTTCATGCATATCAATTTCATAAATTACCATTAGAGGATACACATTAAAATAACGAATATCATTTTTGAAACTGAATATTCCACAATCCGCTAAAACAATTGAACAAAAATAAAAATTAACCATTTGTCAACCATAACGAGTGAATCTAAAACTACCCTCTAGTTATAGTAGGTGCTTAATGTGACAAATTGTCAAATCAAAATCACAAGGCCATTAGTTAAAACTAAGCCAAAACTTCATTGATTTTACTTGTGAACGAACACATTGCCACGTACAAGTAAAGACCTCCTTGTTTCAGCTTCCTTTCAATCCTAAATCCCTGTTTTGCTAATCATATGTAGGTGCCACAACAGTGTCATACACCAGGAGTTATTATTAGGAAAAGAAATATTTATTGTCAAGATTACGGAAGAAATGGCAGAGCCAAACTTGCTTCCTCTTCTTCTGCAACTCAGCAGATACACTGGACAGTTCCTTTCCTTGTCCTACCTCCTTACAGTGGTGGCTGGATCGCTCCTTAGATGGGCGCTCTCGTAGCAGTAGACTTAGGGGTTGTTGGCTTAGGGATATAAAACCTTCTTATCCTTTTCCCTTGCCATTAACCTTCATATCTTTGCGCTTTTGCATAAGCGATATTTTTTATTGGTCACTGTCTGGATTTTACCCACTTATAATCTCATTACTCTGTGGTGTTTCAGCCTTCTTAGGTAAACCCTTCTCTACTCAATAAGCATAGCATGAATTTGTGTCACCAATTGTCCTTCCATGTTATGCATATTGTAATTTTCTTACAAAATTTACCCATCCAAAATCTTTAGTAAGGCCATTAAGGGTAAGCTCTCGGAGATTCCTTGTGGTAGCATGTAACCAAGAGTCGTTCAAGTTGCCTCCACTATATCCTTTCAGTGTCTTAAGAGACTAGTCGCAATGACTTTACCCCTCCTCTTGTTTGCTGAAGGCATGAAGATTGGTTTAAGTCATAACTTCTCACTCCATCTTGTTTCTCAAACATAGTATCTAAGCTCCTGAACCAGTCATAGGATAGTGCTAATTCAAATTGTCTATGTAGTTCAGTGGTCATACTCTCCAAGTCATAAGACAGAATGCAATCTCAGTATGAGATATATAGAGTTGTCCAATGAGCCCAATGTTAGGTTCAGCACCAGCCAGGAGCAGGAGGTAGAAGGTGTTCATATGACATGCATTTTCTTCTCGACTCTCATGGACTAGACTTAAGTCGTGCAAACCAGTCCATTGAAGTTATTACCAGAAAGTTTTTCTGTTTTTCATACTTCGACACTGAACAGTCGAATGGTTTATGTTTTGAACAGGTAGTGCATCACAAAAAACATAAAAGTTCTCAAGAATTAATATTTTCTGATCATACTCTGAAGAAAATTAATTAACCCATTGTTTTAATTAAATTAAAACAATTAATTTCCTGAGGGTTTAGGACCCAACTTGACATACCCTTTGTGCCATCTGTGGATTTTCTAGGATGGTGTATTCAAAAGGTATTCAACGATTGATAATTCTACAACTTATTGCTTTCCTATAAACCTATATGGGGACTTACTTTTATTACAATAATATTATATCCGTAAGCAGTGTTTCATCACTCGTATGCCGCGTGTTAACGGTTCTATCACCACTCAACAACCGCTATGTCGTTTTTTTTATTTGCCAATAAAAACTGTAATTATGTAAACAATCACCGTCTCACAGAAAAGCGTATATATGTTAGCTTGGTGATTGCAATTTTATCACACGTTCACGCATAGGTAAAGTGCAATAAGAGACAAGTGTTTTTACAAATTGGATGGCAAACAACTTAGTTGAAAAAAGGGTACTTCATTTGACGTGTCAAATATGTACGAAGAAGCATGCATACATCTTCGTATCATTAATTTTAATAAAAACTTTTACTCAATTAAGTTATTATTACGGTATCACCTATTATCCTTGTATCTTTATACACTAAATATTGATACCTTAAAATTGAGATTCAACGGTGATTAAAATGTAAAGATTTTCTTTCTTTATCGCGGGAAAAGATTAAAGATGATTAAAAATCATTCAAACCTTGACCATTCGCGATTTCTACATAGTATACATGTAAGGTGAACTACAAACATCGTAGTCAGGTATTATAGGGTATTGGATCTACAAGACGTAGTGCGATGAGTCTCCCGACCTTATCACTTGCAACTATATAGTACTTTTGCCAATTTTCGTCATTGAAAAAATTAAACTTTATTTAAATCACATTATGAACTATAAAATTGCTAGTCTAATCTATGGAAGATTTTACACCGGTGTAAGCAGGATCCATTTTTGACTTTTTGCAAATATATAGTCCATGATAAAATCTTATTTCGTTATATTCATTAGCCCATGTTTATTTTTGTTTTCAGAAAAAACTCTTTATTTTCTCACAAGTCAGAACTTAAATAAAAAACCATTTAAACAATCAGTACTAACTAAATAATATTTATTTAAACACATTACATATGTAAATGGCATGTCAAAACTTAAATTGATCTAATTACTTAATAATAAAACATGCATTTTTATTACTATAAGGCTTCCTTCGTCCTATAAACTCGGCCCATACATCGAACAAATCGATTGCGTACGCTTTAGAAATCAATACCACATAGACATAAAACTTTTTAACTAAATTTAGGCCCCATCTGATTCACTAATAAGGGTCTTCCTCGTAATTCATGAATCAAGATCTTCCATAAGATAATATTTAAAATCTTGTGTTTTTAATCATATTTAAATAATCTTTTTAACAATTAACTAAGATTATAATATCTATTATCAACTCCATGATAAATTTGCGATTTTATCATGGATCCTTATTAAACAATTAACAAAAACTTAAAGACATCAATTAAACAATTAATATATTAAGTTTGATATAGAAATTGATTACAACATAATACTGCGTATAATTAATTTTATTAGCCTTCAGATCAAATCTTTTTTTAACAAAAAATCGCCACCGGGGCAATTTAAAAATAATACGAAACCCTAATTTGTCAATTTAATTTCCTTGTTAATTAAAGATTCGCTAACACGATGGGCTCGTGATTGCGTCTGTTGGTTTTATAATCTAATTAAACCATATTATATATTTTCACGACGGTACGCAGCGTTATATAATGATTTTGTTCCTCACTGATGTAGAACACAATAATAACAAGATAGATGTAGAACATGCTACCTTTTAGGCCAGAAAGACGATATACCGTTTAAAGGTAACTCTGAAACACCGTCTTGCTTATAGCGTGTGTATATACAACGCTGTAAACCACTAGAATCAAGGCCTGATTCCTCTAAGCTTCCACACGCACTATACGAGTCGTTAGTCAAAACGAACGAGGTATAGCTATGTACTAGTAGTGTAAAATCAAACGATCTGCTTCGTCTCTTGAATCTATCAACTTACGAAAATAATGTCACCAAAAGGTGAACAACCGAATGTATCTAAAAGAGAAAAAAGGGTGTCCGTATGTTTGTTTTGATTTGTGAAGACACAAGCCAATGATTCCAAGAAAATTGAATCCGGTCAACAAAGTAGGCAAGAACAGACGATCCTTTAGGTTTACTTTTTTAAGTTATATCGTAATCATAAAAACTAAAACCATATTATAGGACTTGATATTTTCTAATCCTTGTGGGAGACTTCTTCTTGGCCTACTCAAGGAATTCAAAATAAAAAAAACCAACCCTTTAAACTTTGGTTTATAAATAATTAGTCACTCACGTTTAACCATTAAACGTTTAACTAATTATTTAATACTCGTTACTTTTAACGATCGTTTGTTATACATTTAATATATTACATTAATATATTTTCTTGTCATTTAACATATAAACGTGTGCGTCCCCTTAGGCTCGAAAATATTTTCGGACATATATTAATTCATATATGGTCATAATCCAACAATAAGTTCATGAGGTTGTCCACGTAACAAGGCTAAATCGTATATATTATAAATATACACAATTGTCGACTAATACGCAGTCGTTTTGACAATGGGCCCGGTGCTACAGTAACGAGCTCCTAAATCTAGCCCAAAAAAATCCAGCAAAGCTAACCTAAATCCCTTCTCCATCGCAATCAATCATCAGCACAAAACAAGAAACCTTAAACGAAATATTTCAAGATCTCGTATTGTCGTGTTCATTCTTCAACAAAATCTTTCAAACATTTGAATACGAGTGTCTTCACGGATCTTAAATAAATACAACAACAACGCAAAGCATAACAAGAAACGATTTCAGTTCATTTCCTTTTCGTGTGATATAATAACATTTCAGACCTAAAAGATCATGAACACGATTGGAAAAAGTCATCACTGATCTTTTTGAAGCAAAGACACTTCTTTTAATTTTCAAAACTTTCAATGAAAGATCAATAAAAAACGTTGTCAAAGTTCATTTTTTTGGTCGTTTCAACAAATCTGAAAATCAACAAAAGAAAAAAACCTACCTGGGTGCATTTTACAATAGATCTTGATGTCGAGAGAGTTGTGTTACAAGATAAAACCAATTACAAGAGGTTTGACATTTTTTTGTGTCTGTGGTATGATTCGTGTTCACAACTAAAGAAATAATAGACATTAAAGATAAGAGTATGGTGTTTTTGAATCTAGGTGTATTTTCATAGATTCTGTGTAGTCCGAGATTTTTCATAGAAAGAAGAAATGTGTAAGTTGGCTTGGTTTGAGAACATAATAGTTGACTTAGTGGCTGCATTTGTAGACGTGTGAAATACAGAAAGAAAAAGATGCGTATCATTTTCTTCAGGGTTTGAGTAAAAGTTGTTGTGAGGTCATTTGTTTTTATTATATAGGTATTATTTAGCGTCATGTGTTTGGGTTTATTTTTGGGCTGTACACTTAATCAAGGGCCGGTTATGCTTATTAATTATAATTATAATTATAAATATACCCAATAGGTGACTGATCCACTGTCGTTTTGACAGTTGGGTCACCTGCTTACAGATAATGGCTCGCTTCATTTGGTCGTCCCGATTTTGGTTTTTTTTTTTTTAATTTGTATCGCACCTATATCAATAGAGTGAAAAAAAAAATATTACAAAGTTTCGATTTATCAGATAAAAAATACCCGTGATGTAGCATCTTCGATATCTAATAACTGTTAAAATAATCGATTTAGTCACTCAAACGTACAAAACTATTTATATTAAAAAAAAACCCTATATAGCAAAAAAAAACTAACACTTTAAACATGAGGTCCCAACACATTAAACCATATAAAAAAAATTATTTACTAATATTCCATTTGTCGTCAAATTAGCCTAAAATTCCGCATAAAATCTGCCAAAGTAAAAAAAAAAATTGAAAAAAAAAAACTAACCCAAAAAATTAGCCTGAAATTGGCCCAAGTGTAAAAATAAAAAATACTAAACGGTCCCTCAAACTTTTAATACTTTTACGATTTTCTTACACAAAAAATTCCGTATAAAAAATTACAAAAAAAAACACGTCATAAGTTTTTATTGTTAGCAGACGTTTTTACATTCATCGGCCCAAAAATATAAAATGATTTCGAACCATCTTTTTTCCAAAGTAAAAATTATTCGGGAAAAAATTATACCCGTCCCAACGCAAATAAAAAATTCACGAATCGTACAAAAAATGAAAATAGCCAAAAAAAAAAAACCAATAAAATAATAGCTAAAGATCTGGCACCAAAGTAAAAAAAAATAACAAAACGACCATCACTTTTAGATATTTTTCGATTTTCTTACTCATAAAATTTCCGTAAAAAAATAATTTACAATATCGTTCCAAAAAAAGACATGATTAGGGAAAAATTAGCCCGTTCCAAAAGCAATTTTTTTTCACGAATTTCATACAAAAAAAGTAAATATTAAAAATTAACCCCGCCATAACGCATCGCCAAAAAAAACCCCCGAAACATAAAAAAAATATTCGCGAAAAAATTAGCCCGCCGCAACGCGCGGGTTCTTTTGCTTGTTTAGTATAACCCATTGTAGTGTTTAACTTCTCTCATGTAAACTTTAATGATTCCATCTTGGAAATTTAATTAATATTATATATTTAGTATAACCCATTGTAGTGTTTAACTTCTCTCATGTAAACTTTAATGATTCCATCTTGGAAATTTAATTAATATTAGTTATCATTGTATCTTTGCAGGACAAATAAAGTAGAAATTGAACCTTCATTGGGTTCTTGAGCTGAACCAGGTAGACTATTTTGACGTGGATTTAATTGATACCGAAGAGGCATGGAGCATGGTTTACAATGACCAGTAGCTTCTCTTTGAGTACCTACATGATATACTGTCGAGTAGTTTTTGTTTGAGTACCTATATGAATTTACTTTGTATGTTGAAGCTATATTTTCATCGCGGGTAAGGCAAGCGGGGTTTGGTTTTTCAGGCGGATTTCAGGTTTTAGGCAGGGTTTTCAGGCGGGTACGGGTTTTCCGGCAGGTAACCCAACACACATTTAATATTGCCTCGGGATGGAAATCTCACTCTTTAATATATATGTATAATGTATGCAGTTTGCAGAAAACATTCTTGAATCTTGTCTTTTGTGAAATAATAATCAATGTTCAAGTGTTTGGTTTTATCATGATAAAAAGAATTAGTTGCTATATGTCGATACAAAAGTTAGGTCGGGTCTTGTTTGGTCCGAATAGGCAGCTATTCGGGTATATAGTGCCTCATTCTTGTATCAAGTGAACTTGTTTGAAGGACCATGCACAAGGAATAAAACACCGTTAATCTTATCGTGGGAGCGGATCTCACGATTGGACTCCGGCGTGAGAATAAGTATATAACTTTTGGGGAGTAATCGAATGTAATTAGGGTTTTTTTGCAAGATACATGTATTGATGACAATTGCGTTCCTTTTATAGGCTGAATAATCCTTAGGGTTTCCATAACTTTCGGCCCAAGACACGGCCGATATCGTAGGGATTCGGAATTATCCGAACTGATTTAAATAAGTAAAGCATATCTCTTATTTAATTAGGTTATCCTTTCTTAAAGATAACTTGTGAATATACCGCGATGCGTGGTCCGTGACCGCGATGCGTGGGCCGGAGGCCCATTATCAGCTACCAAGCCCATAATAGTATGAGTGGGCCGGGCCGGTCCATACTATACGTCATCATGTCCCCCCAGTCTAGGAGATGTGGCCGTGGCCGGGACTGCGGTCACGGTTCCTAGACTCCAAATACCTTGAACCTGCCTGGAAACGCGTAACCTCCGAAACCGTATGTTGAGCCCCGTAGCGTAATAATAGGACCCATTTATCAAGAAACGGCGAAAACGGCTGAATGATGGGACGTGTGGGCCCATAACCGGTTTAGCTGCCTCGCAATTGTAGCTATCTAAAAAGTCAGTGGATGACACATGTCAAACTTCAAACTAGGCACATTTGTCGATGACATAGTATAAATAGGGCAAACGATCAATGTGCGTGTTTCCACAGTTTT
>BQNB010151535.1:0-15886 GCA_026074375.1 Tanacetum coccineum | reverse complement strand
TGTTACACAAAATGAGCTTTGTTTTCAGGAGACATATTCAAGATAGTCTCAACTGTTCATTCAGGAACTGCTGGTGAATTATCCATTGCAGGTACAACTAGAATTATGACAGTAGTAGGAGTGTAAGGACCTTCCAGAATGCATTTCCTCAAGGCATCACCATTTGGTCTTGTATTAATGCATCTTAAAAACCGTGATCGCCATTGTGCATATTGTCCTGTTGCAAGCATTGGTGGATGATCCCTTGAACCAGCTGCCATGATGTTATGCATTTGACTGTCAGTTGTGGAAGTTATAATTGGAGTAGTCATGATGAATGATTGTTGAATTATGAAGTGAAAATGATTAATGGATCTTAAGTAGATGTGTTGTGATTGAAGTTGTGGTAAAATAAATACAATTAACGTTCACGGAATTTTACAAGTCTATGATTAAAACCGAGAAAAGAATTGAGTCTTTCACGGGATTTTACAAAATCAATAGAAAACCGTGAATGTAAATGGATTGAGATTAAGGTTTGTTTGTGTTGAATTATTTGTCTTTAAAAGTTCAAGTATGTGAATTAATCCCTTGAGAGTTAATGGTCAAAAGTTGGTCAAAGAATAGCAAGTCTCAACGAAGAACGATTGTCAAAACTCAACCAAGAATGTTTGACAAATCTCAATGGACAAATTGTAGTCTTTGTGACTTAGACAAAACGCAATTCTTGAGAAAATTTTGGCAGCATAACGTTTAGATGTGCTAAGTAAAAGGTCTTCAATGATCAAAACGCAACACCAAAACGCAGTGAGAGCAAAACGCAGTGAGGAGACAAACCGCAGTACCAAAACGCAAGATTTGAAGACAAACCGCAGGGCTTCAGGACAAAACGCAACGTCACTTTCAAGCTAGTACACAAGTCACTTTCACCCAGTTTTGTCCCTATTCCACCAATGGTAAACAAACAAAACGCAAGGCTTAGATCTAGGCAAAACGCAACGAAGATTTTCCCAATTTGACACAAACCACAACCAATAATTTCCTACTTTACACAAACCGTAACAAAGAAGATTTCTTCAATCTTCCACATAACCCACCAAATAAGTTGTAGAACACCAAGAAATAATGCAAGAGATTGTTCTAAACACGAAAGTACACGACTTTTTCGAATCTAACCATAAACAAAGCCACAATTGTTGATTTTTTTTTCAAAATTTTCGAACAAAAAAAAAACAACAAAGAAAGTCTATGTTTGATTCTTGAAAAAGGCACGTTTAAGCTATGAATAAGCTAGGAAGCTTGAGCTTAACACCACTTAAGAACCAATAAGCCCCAAAACAAATCAAATCCACCCGAGGCTCTTGATACCAAATGTTGGAACCAATGAATCACTTCACTTCATATTATGTTTACATGGAATGATCAAGAAAATAAAGATGGAAGTTATGAAGAATGTAGAGAGAGAAACAAGAGAGAAAGTAAGATGGTTGATTAACTAATGAAAATTACAAAGTGAACCAACACCCTCTCCATCCTTGGAGAGGGGTATTTATAGTTAAAACCAAGAGGCTTTCATGCCTTGGTATTTCTACGGGCCGGGCTCGGGATTACTTGGGCTTTCGCCCGATACACGTGACCGATTAGATTACATAAAGAGCCCGTTTATCCGTCTAGCCTATTACAACGTATAATTAATTAATGACCGAGACCTAATATAATTAATGAACGAACTTCCTTGTTCGACTTAATATTTTGAGGCTAACATAAATGTTTAGTGGAGAAGTGCGGCGCACAAGATAATTTGTGTGGCGTACTTAAGGTGTCAATGCAGTAGCATTAATGTCTTCATTAATTCTTCATAGTCAGATAGGAAGTGCGGCGTATTACTGATAAGTGCGGCGCACTTACAGACTTTTTAGCTTGAGATTTTGTTCTTTTCTTGTATCTTGATTTCCAATATATATAAACACTTGAACTTTGTTCCTTTTTATCTTGAGATGTCTTCTAGTGAACCTGCAAGAAATTCATGCTATTAAGTATCGAAAGTTCACAAGAAATGATTAAATATATACAAACAACGCCACTGAAAACGTGTATAATTTGGGCATTATCAAGTCTTCTATTTATATCCTCTGAAAAAGCCTGGATACTCCGTATTGGGCTAGGCCAATACGGCGTATTGGGGTGTATCCCTTGGAGTACGCACAAAGTTTACAATCAATATAATATATATTCCCAAAATATAAATATCTTCGTATCTCTAAATAGTTTTCTTCATGGATACGGTTATGAAAGAAGGTAGATACGCCGTATTGGGAATTGTGAATACGCGTTTTCTTGTAAAGACTTGGCGCTGATACACCGTATCTCTTTTCCTGGATACGGCGTATTGGTCAGAATTGAGTAATCTTCAAATGTCTTTGTTTTAGTTCCAAAATATGCGCCTTTTAGTATGTCTTCACAAATCACTCCTCAATTAGTGCAAATAACACTTTTAAACAATTAAGTACATATTCTTGCAATAATTATACAAAAGTGGTTAGTTTATTTGGGATAAATGATAGTATAAATGTGATCTTATTTGATGTCATCATTCGTGTACATACACCTCCAAATTCCTGCCAATTTGTTTCTGGAAGGCTTTATCTACCAAGCGTTGGTAGATTGACTCGACATTCATCAACCCAAAAGGCATTTTTGAGTAGCAGAATATTCCCTGGCTAGTGATGAATGCTTTTTTCTCTTCATCCTCCTTTGCCATTTTGATTTGGTGGTATCCTGTGTATGCATCTAGGAAACAGTTAAAGGGATATCCGCAGAGGGATTCTACCTTCCAATCTATTTTTAGGAGCGGATACCCATCTTTAGGACATGCCTTATTTAGGTCTTTGAAGTCCACACACATCCTCCAGCTGTTATCGTGCTTTTTTACCATTATCGGATTTGATAACCAGTTGTGGTAATGGACTTCCTTCATGATGCCAGCATCTATAAGTTTTTCTACTTCCTCTTGTATTTCCTTGTTTCTCTCAGGTGCTTGGTTTCTTTTCTTTTGTCTAACTGGAGGACATCCTTCTCGATCGTTCAGCCGATGCTCTGCTATATGCCACGGAACACCAGTCATGTCCGTTGGTTTCCAAGCGAATATGTCCAGGTTACACCTAAGTAAGTCGCACAACTCCTTTCGTCCTTCTTTCGTTAGAGTGGAACCTATTGCTATTGTTTACTCTGGGTGTTCCAAAAGAATTGCTACTTTGATTCTTTCCTCCGCAGCTCGGGTGACAGCGGAAGGCTGTGCTTCTGGTCTTGAGACGATCGTGCATTCGAGTGGGATAATCTTGCTGCTTCGTAGTGTGAGTATTCCTCCTGGAACTAGGAATTTTAACATTCCATGAGCGGTTGACGGGACTGCCTAAATTTTCCTGACTCCTGGCCTCCCTATGATCCCATTGTATGGAGATGGTGATCTTACCACAACAAAGTTCATCCATGTAGACGTTGAATGTTCTGCATCCCTTATTTTCACTGGTAGCGATATTTGTCCCATTGGCCATATGATTTCTCCGCTGAAACCAATGAGGGGTGCGGTGGCCGAAAGTAACCATTTAGTTTTTTACTTCTGGGCGGAGCCTATGGAAGCAATGTTCGTATAGTATTTCTAAAGATAACCTGCCATCTACGCATATGCGATGTATGAAGTAACCTCCTATCTTTTCTTCAATAATCATGAGGCCTTCGGCTCCGTCTTCATGTAACACCCCCAAATTGGGTCGCAGTGGAATAAGGGTCTGGGGCGTGTTACTTCAATGATCAATAACACAAGATATATATAGAACGACCAAAAAGTCATTTGAAACCGATACATTGGATTTAACAAAGCATTTGTTACATAAGCCCGAAGCTTCACTTGTTCACTTGTTCAAAATACAAAGATTTCTAGCCCATAACAGATATACAAAATGCAGCGGAATAAGGGTCCGGGGCGTGTTACTTCAATGATCAATAACATAAGATATATATAGAACGACCAACGGGGATGTCAATCCCAATAGATCTATTCATAACATTCGCGCTCACAATCCAGTAACTGACAGTTCATGATAATGGGCTCAACTTGGGTTATCGCTACTTAGGCAACACGTAATCATGATGTAAAACTTATCCACTTGTGTCCAATTATAAAACAGTGCATGTTTCTCACCCCAAAAACTTATAAAACAAATCATGTAAAACGTGGGGCTATGAACTCACCTTGAGTGAGCGTATATCAAGTATATCACAGAAAATGCGTCACGGTAATGATCGAGTGCAACCTAATCCAATATAGGTCGTATAAGTACTAATCACATTGGGTAACTACTATGATATATAATTCTATATAGCTAATCACCATCTAATTGTTTTAGTGAAATCATATTTATAAAGTGAAATCGTTTATAAATATACCTTTAGTAAAAATGACATAACTTTATCGTTTTAGGTCCGTTTCTTACGTTTCTTATGTCCACGCTTTCGTATTAAGATGAAGTATCAAAAAATGACATTTTTGTATTTTATGTCCCCTGGTGAACAGTACTTTTTACTATTCACACCATTTATAAAATTATTTTTATAGTTTCAGTGATCGTAAAACCTGTAAACGTCGTATCTTATTCGTTATAGCTCCGTTTTTAGTGATTCTTTCGAGCACGTTCTTGTAATTAAAAGTTATATCATATTAATGATGTTTTCAAAATGTATAAATCTGAGATGAACAGTAACTTTTATAAAAATAGTTTTATAAAAGTATTTTTATACATTTAAGTATATAATCTCGCGTAATTCATAACTCCTTCGTTATCGATTGAAAAATTACGATTCTTATCATTTTGGAATCCTAAAAATATGTGTGATCTGAGAAAAATACTAAAATTTATATATTAGAAGTATTTTATAACTTGTTTTTATAAAATCTCTTTTATATCGCGTTTAATTAACGTGTAACTCGTAAACTACGTATCTATTTCGTTATTAATCCGTTTTTTGATTTTCTTACCTTTTTAGAATCGTCATGAGACGTACTATTTTTATAAAGTGTCAAACCTACTGTCTTGGATTCGAAATCCAACAGCCCTTTTATAATACTTATGTGTACTCATTCACTTATATTAGCATTCACAGGCAGAGCTAAAACATTAAACAACACATACTGTACTTCTGCTCTCTCTAACACACAATCAATCATTATATCTGAATAGCTCTCGACACCGTCAGAGACTTTACTCTTGTGACATTCTCAAGCACCTTATACACACAACCGCCACAAACTAATGTTGTCACCAATCCGATTACACTACTGAGATACGAGCACCACATCATTATCATTTATTACATTCCCTAGGGTCCATAAGTTATCATGGGTGCCAATGCTATACCAAATACCAACTTATGCGCAAGACCTACACACACACAAAATCTAACTATCTCTCTCTCTTGACACTTAAGAACAGATGCACTCATTTGACGACGGCCCTCGACCAACCAGCACATACCTCTGAGTACAGCAGCAGCACTCTCACAGGGTCGTTGCTGTTAAGTCACACATTTACACTGCAAGACAACACCTTTCAGCAAAATTCCAGGCCGACCATACTCAAAATATAATTAGAACGAAGAGATATATAAAGTTACTTAAAAACCAACACTGTACAATACTTATAATCTCCTTATGACAAATATTACCAACCTCATAACATATGAAAAAGTTCATGAAACAATAATCACAAGTAAAAATCCATTTTTAAATGTTCAAAAGTATCCTAAATGGTGATTTTGCTATATAAACATCATATACACATAAAATCATGAAAATGAAAAGTTAAGGGCTTTTAGATAACCTTATGATGATGTAATATGGTAGACTACAATATCTAAACCCTTGTTTAGATATAAAACCAAAGCTTACAAGCTTAGAAAACCCTAATTCCAATAGAAACCCTAATCTTGCAATACTTGTTTCAATACTTGTAAACCTTTAATCAAACATTGTAAACAACTTAAGACATCTTAGATATGATGTATGAGTGCTTGTATGGTCTTAGAAAATCCAGCTATGGATTTGAATAGGGGGTGTTTGTTTGCCGTGGGCTTATAAGAGCCAAGAGGGAATATTTGTTTGATTTTCACCTTAAGGAAATGGATATGTGTTGTTATCAATTAGTAACTTTGCATCTTATAACACTCTTGACTATTAATGAACACTAGCAGTAAAAGGTGAAGTCTTGGCAAGGTATTGAGAAAAATAGTAATGTTTCCATGATGAGATGAGAACATCTCATGAAAACATGGAGAAATGTTTTCTATGATATTTTATTTGCATCTTTGTGTCCAAATCCGGCTATGTATGCATATGTATGATATATTTTTGTGATTTTTGAGTATTGGGTATAAAAGTGGGTATTTGTTGAAGCGTAGAAAAGTTTTGGTGGTTCCGGGAATGCCTAAACGTATTTTATCGCGAAACGTAAACACTTTACGTAACTGATAAAAATAAAATGAACAAAGTTAATAATTATATTCAAAATAATTACTTAACACTTGCTTGATGTAAACATTTAATTGTTTGACGCTCGTTTACATTCAATGATCATTTTTAGCTTACGCGATTTAACTTAACGATTATGATTAAAAGCAAACGCGTACAATACTAAAAATACATAGTGGATTTATTGACCTCGTAAATGACCCTAAAACATTGGGTGTTATAGTTGCTCTAGCGGAATACTAAGTAGACGGCGGGTTCATGTAATTCGTTCATGACTTAGGAAATAGTTACACATATCATCACAAGGGTGACAAAGCAACAACACTAGGAGAAGCAATCTAAGGAGTAATACATGATTAAATAAACACAATCTTTTATCTTATTGTTATCACCAGTAGTTTAGATTGTCATTTAGTTTAAATAGCTAAAACCAAACCACCTCTCAAACATATGATTTACTGCTTTCATAAAATATAAAAACACAAAAATAATCTTCTTTCAACCTTTAGAATTCTGTTAGACTGTGATCAAGCCTTCCCAACCTATTCCTAGAGTGAACGATAATAACCCCCGAGTCTTGATACGGTCGTCGTAGGACTATCCTAATCTCATAATAAGGAATCATTCACATCCACTTAGTTTTACTCAATGTGGAAGTTGTTCACCATGTATGTGCCAAAACCAAATGCAAAACATATGTGGAAACAATAACTTCGGATACATGAAACGTTAGGGACCAAATGACTAAGCCATCGCAACCTTTGAAGTGGTGTGTTCTTTATAAATATTCTTTGTCTTTGGATTAAGAAATTCATGATAAGGTTCTCATGAACCCTTATCATTTATATTATGAAGACATTGATGAAGATAATTCCAAAGACTAAGGTACGCCTCACTTTCAGCTTCGTATGAATTTAATTTCTATGTGTTACATGATGTTGTATTAATGATTAGTTCTTAAAGAAATATGTAGTCTCTAGAAGATACCATTTGTTGGTTCTCTAGCTTTTTGAAGAGTTAAATTCACTATAACTATTTCATTTCGTATATATTATATGTCCCATAACGTCTAACAAAATAAAATTTTTCGTATGACCTACTATCAATCTCACGTAGATGGAAAAGAGCAACTATGTTTAAACAATTAACATAGAAGTAGGATTAGTCGAGCAAAGATCATAAACACACTATGGATGAAACAAACACCTTTTACCTCGAACCATCGCCTCGGAATCCGTGTCAACCATCATATTACGTCTATCAGAAATCAACTTGTTGAAATCTTCAACTACGTCTTATTATTTCATTATCTTCGCTATTCATTCTCGTCTCACCTCAAATCACCTCATGTATTGACATCTTGATTATCTCGTCCGAAATAGTCAAAGAAACTTTTTAATTAAACAATGAGTTAATTAAAAAATGTCAATACTCATTCTCACAAAATTGGCCAAAGATCAAAAAAAAAAATCAGGGGGCGGCCCCCTTAAAATTAAGGGGACCGGCAGTGTAAAGTGGGTGGCCCCTTAATTAATTAAGGGGACCGCCTATCTAGAAAAACAAACACCCCCTTACAGACAAATCTTTATGCCAAACACATCATTTTTTCATTTCTCTTTTTCTCCTACCCACTGTGAACGAACACCATAGCCAAAAACCTTTAAAAACCAATCTTCAAATTGCCTAATTAACCAAAATTCGCAAGGGGCTTTCACTAACAAGACAACCAACAACATCTATTGTAAGTTTTCCATCATTCTTTTCATTTGATTTCATCCAATTTTGCTCTTAATCAAAATTGGGTGTTCTTTATTATTTTCATACTTTTTATTTTGGTCTAGGAATTCCATAACTACAATGATACCCGTAGTCATAGGAACACTACAACCTTGATAGGATTGAATCAAAACACCTATTGAGTCAAAAAAAATTAAGAACATGTATGCTTATGAACATACGGCCGAACTTTCGCATATATGCATTTCTAAACTTACACATTGTTGATTAATGCCAAAACATGTTAAAAATAATCAAGTATTGATTATCTAAACATATGTATATATTTTTTAAATCAATGAGTAATATCTTATAAAAATAAAAGAGTGTTTGGTTCGTTTCTTAGGATCAATTTTTAGAGTCGAAATGACAATCACTATAGTTTTATCACTCGTATAAACACTTAACTAACATGTATAAGTCATCAAAATATATAATTCATTTATATATATATTGATACATTTTATGAAAGGTATAAAATAAAGGGGCATTTGGTTTAACATTTTAAAACATGTTTTTGAGTCAAAACAAACACTAATCAAAACTATGATTGTAAAATAGTAATGAGATACCTGTTAATATCTGTCACATCAGAACTGAAAATCCATTAGAATCTGTAAAAGGAGCCAGTCACCAAAGGATATTTTGGCACTAAGAGACATAAAAAGTGGTATGTGAGTGAAACGACATCTCACTTTCATGGGCTACACTTGACACAAACAGTCCACTGAACATGGAGTTAAATCACATACCAAAATTTATTACTCGTTGAAATTTAATTCTAAACAAAAACACATCATATAAAAGATATATAAAGGGAGTTGATGGTACCAGAATGAAACTATTAGCAGTGGTAGTCCTGTAGTAGTGATTGATAGTCTTCAGCCCACCAACGTAACAGAGTAGAGACAGTCAGCTGCCCCTCGTGTTCGGCTTTTGTAAAATCATGTAGCCAAATAAGCATAATGGAGTAAAGATAACACTTGCATAGTCTAAAAAGCAATACTAAAATGTTCTGTTATTTCTAACAATCATTATGGGTAAAGCTAACATTTACCACGGTCTCATCTCCTCCCAGCCCTATAGTATCCGCAATCAATAATGTACTAAAGATCTGGAATCTTCACTCTTTGAGAAATCCAGCTGTAGAAAAACATTCACAAGTACCAAACAGCAGCTGTTAATGATAAACAAGGATCATATCATGTACAATATCACACACCAATCACAACCTTCTTCTTATATTCAAAATCAATAATACTTAGGTTGTTCATTCTGGAGTAAACAACAGAAAAGTAATGAGAAATTGAGAAAGAAAAAAATAGAACCATTCAGATGTTCTTCTGACTCCCGACGACATTCGTCGACTTCTTGAATTGGAACGTGTCATGGTAGATCGTACCATTAAAAGTCAAACGGTCTCTCTCAATCAAAATCAAATTCTCACCAAAGAATTAATCCCCAACATGAAGCAATGGGAAGAGCTCATTAGAGAAAATGTGTTCGGACTAGGAGGACATCGGGATCATCTTCCCGCTTGTCATGCTCACATGTTGTATTATGTTGTTGCCGAAGAACAATACAATCTTGCTTATTTTTTCGTCAAAAGAATCTAATGTGATAGATATACTCCAACTGCTAATCTTCCGTATGGCATATTTCTTACTCGTCTCTATCGATACGTCATGGAAACATATCCTCATCTTGACAATGGCATTTATGACATTGTTGATCGAGTCATGCGTCCTCTTGCCCTAAAACAATCTTGACGACCTCAAAGTGATCGTGGCAAGGCACGTCATTCCATATCTTCTTTATCTTCTCATCTTCAAGGCACGTCATCTCATCAACACGTTGATGATGATGATGATGATAATAATGTCCAAACTTCTCGTGCAAGTACTCCATCTCCTACCACCTACCTTAACTCTCTTGATCCTCTCAACTACCAAAACTACTAAATGTCTTCCGCTTTTGAACAAACCGATGAAACTCTCTTTGAACGACAAACCGCCTTGCTCAACCAAACGTAACAAATGCATAAGGAGATGCGCGTAGGTTTCAAATCATTTGGAAAGGCACTAAAAGGAGTGTTTAGCAAGAAAAAGAAATGAAGACATAGGATTAAAGTGAGCTAGATGGCTAAGTGTAGTTTAAGACAATTTTTAACTTCATTATGTGTATGTTATTAACAACTTGTGTGGTGATCATCCGATGTATTCGGAAAGACTTATGTGTTGGTTATTTTTAGGTACTTGTTTGCTATTACATGTTATATGATTATTACATAATTTAATATGTTTATTACATGTTATATGATTAAATATGCTCATAAAACTCAATAGGGCTTGCTGCAAATAAACCACCAAAACAAAAATATTCTCACAAAAATCTAAGAAAAATTGTTTTTCTATGAAAAATGGAACCAACAGAGGGCGGCCCCCTTAATTCAACACAGGCGACCCCCTTAATTTTAAGGGGACTGCCCCCTATTTAAGGGTACCACCCTAGTATTTCACGGGTAAAACAATATTTTTCTGCTTTTTGACCCTCTTTTATCTAGTCTCATCTATCTTTGCCCAGAATGCTCGAACACAATTTGGAATAATTTTAACTAGGTCAAACTCATTCCATTTTCAAACCATTTCCTTCCCATAAATTCCCTCCAAATGATCATCTCCAACACACCATCTTCTTCATCATTCATCAACCATTATCAACATCCATGGCATCCACTAGAGCCTCCATTTCCAAAGCCTCTAAGAAACCAAAAATCAACATCATTCCACCAAAACAATTGTTTGTGGATTTAACCCATGATGACATAAAAACTTCATCACCCACACTTCAACTATCATCACCTAGTGCTCCTAATGCACCCTCCAAAACACCATCAACCAAAGATACTTCCTCATCCTCAATTGACTACATACCCAAATCACCAACCTCATCAACATCACTTTCACCCAATGGTTACTTGAACTCACCAACATCTCCTCCTCTAAGAGTTTCTCCACCACCTCCAACTCAAAAAAATGCATCAATGGACATCACTCTCACCCTTTCACCAATTACCCCACTTGATGTCCAATTTGATACTCCATCACCTTCACCACCTATCTTTGGTCATCCCATTCCTTGGAACCTTCTTGAGGCACATGGAGATTCATGCTTGTGTTGCATTCACAATCGTACTCTCATATTTTGGTTAAGAGATGAACTCCAATATATGTTTTCATATATTGAATATATGCTCTTACAACCACCAACAACCATCATCCCACCACCTCCACCATCTTCACCAAACTAAACATACTCTATCTTTAGTTTCTCAAAATAATTGTGCATCCACCATTTTGCAAGTCCTACAGAGCTTTACTAGCTAGTTATAGGACTCTTGTAGTTTAATTTTTTTTTCATGTATGTTAGCATGATATTTATTTTCCTTATGTATGCATGAGTGTGGTTCACACACTATTTTAATTTTAATGGATGATTATTGTTAGTTGCATTACTATTATGCCATATTTTTCCTTCTTGTTACATGTTAGAAATATTTGTATTTTTCTAACTCGTTTTTTTAGCCAAGAAACCATAGCTTAATTCCTTGGTGCCCTCGAACGAGGGGGAGCACACATGAAGGGGAGCATTTATTCCGTCGATTTAACTAGCAATTCTCGACGATGTCTTTTTGATTCTACAAAAAGGGGGAGAAATGACATGAAACTCACTAAATACTTGTTTAAAAATAATTTTACATTTAATGAGTTTAAATTTTGTAATCATTAAAAAGAGGGAGATTGTTGATAAAATATAATGCCTAAAAATATTACTAATATTTTTCACGTCTTTACATTTTGATAATCACAAAATATAAAAACCTTCAATGTAAAATAAAACGTAAACAAGTAATTAGTAGTAAATTTTCATATCGAAATTTATATCACTTCAAGGTATGAATAAATAAATGCTTAATTTCATTTTTATGATCAATGATATTTTTATTCAACCCACATTTATAAAACTTGTTGTTAAACATTTTTATAAAATTACAAATCTTTTTTCTACAAGATTAAAAGAAAATGTTTTTATTTAAATAACATTTTGAAATTCTCAATTTTTAGACCTAAACTCGGCTAGGAAAAAGTTTAGAAATTTCCCCCTACACAAAGACAAATTGGGGAGCCCCATAGTCTAGGGCGGCCCATTAAATACACGGGTGGGCCCCTAATTTTTTCTGTTCTACATCACGCCCACACACTATTACTATTATCACTTTGATCATTTAATCATATAAAGCTTTGTTTCCATGTGGATCCATGTCAATTCCTCAAGTGCAAGATGAAGAATACTTCCTCATCATAGTGATGAAGGTATTACACCTTTGTGTGTTGTTACAATCTTATTCATCCATAGGTGTACTACTTCATCAACTTGATGACGGAAGTATTCTTACTCTTGAATTGAGGAATTGAGCTTGTGATCACATGGAAAAACAAAGCTTTATGATTTAATGGATCAAAGGATTTAAGTAAGTGTGTGGGGCTGTTTTAGAACAGAAAGAATTAAGGGGCCCACCCGTGTATTTAAGGGGGCCGCCCTAGACTAGGGGCTCCCCAATTTGTCTTTTGTGTAGGGGGAAATTTCTAGAACTTTTCTAGCCGTTTTAGGTCAGAAAATTTGAATTTCAAAATGTTTATTTTAAATAAAACATTTCTTTTAATTGTAGAAAAAGTTTTGTAATGTTTATAAAAATGTTTACAACATTTTATAAAAGTGTGAGGTTGAATAAAAATTTCCTTTGATCATAAAATGAATTAAGCATTTATTTATTCATACCTTGAAGTGATATAAATTTCGATATGAAAATTTACTACTAATTACTTGTTTACGTTTTATTTTACATTGAAGGTTTTTATATTTTGTGATTATCAAAATGTAAAGATGTGAAAAATATTAGTAATATTTTTAGGCATTATATTTTATCAACAATCTCCCTCTTTTTAATGATTACAAAATTTAAACTCATTAAATGTAAATTATTTTTAAAACAAGCTATTTAGTGAGTTTATGTCATTTCTCCCCATTTTTGGTAGATCAAAAAGACATCGTCGAGATTGCTAGTTAAATCGACGGTATAAATGTCCCCTTCATGTGTGCTCCCCTCGTTCGGAGGGCACCAGGAATTAAGCTATGTTTTTGGCCTAAAATACAAGTTTGAAAAATACAATATTTCTAAGCATGTATAACAAAAGGAAAATATGGCATAATAGTAATGCAACTAACAATAATCATCCATTAAAATTAAAATAGTGTGTGAACCACACTCATGCATACATAAGGAAAATAAATATCATGCTAACATACATGAAAAAAAAATTAAACTACAAGAGTCCTATAACTAGTGAATCTCTATAGGACTTGCTTGCAAAATGATGGGTGGACAATTATTTAAGAAACCAAAACATAGAGTGTGTTTAGTTTGGTGAAGATGGTGGAGGTGGTTGGATGATGGTTGTTGGTGGTTGTGAGAGCATGTGTTCAATATATGAAAACATATATTAGAGTTCATCTCTCAATCCAAATATGAGAGTACGATTGTGAATTCAACACAAGCATGAATCTCCATGTGCCTCAAGAAGGTTCCAAGGAATGAGATGACCAACAATAGGTGGTGAAGGTGATGGAGTATTAAATTGGACACCAAGTAGGGTAATTGGTGAAAGGGTGAGAGTGAAGTCCATTGATGCATTTTCATGAGTTGGAGGTGGTGGAGAAACTCTTAGAGAAGGAGATGTTGGTGGGTTTAAGTAACCATTGGGTGAAAGTGATGTTGATGAGGTTGGTGATTTGGGTATGTAGTCAATTGAGGATGAAGAAGTATCTTTGGTTGATGGTGTTTTGAAAGGTGCATTAGGAGCCCTAAGGTGTGATGAGAGTTAAAGTGGGGTGATGGAAGTTTTTATGTCATCTAGGCTGTTTAAATCCACAAACAATTATTTTGGTGGTATAATGTTGATTTTTGGTTTCTTGGAGGCTTTGGAAATGGAAGCTCTAGTGGATGTCATAGATGTTGATAGTGGTTAGTGTATGATTTGGTTGATGATGATCATTTGGAAATGATTTATGGGAAGAGAATGGATTGAAAAAGGAATGAATTTGAACTAGTTTAGGTTGTTCCAAATTGTGTTTGAGCATTCTAGGCAAAGATAGCCGAGACTATGTAAAAGAGGGTCAAAAAGCAGGAAAAATATTGTTTTACCCGTGATTCACTAGGGCGGTCCCCTTAATTAGGGGGTGGTCCCCTTAAAGATAAGGGGGGCCGCCCGTTATGAAGTAAGGGGGCCGCCCTCTGTTGGCTTCCATTTTTCATAGAAAAACAATTTTTCTCAGAATTTTTGTGAGAGTATTTCTGTTTTGGTGGTTATTTGCAGCAAGCCCTATTGAGTTGTATGAGCACATTTAATCATATAGCATGTAATAAACATATTAAGTCATAAAACCAAAGTAGCATAACTAAAACAACTAAATGTTTAAACCGTCATGGTAAACAAGTACCTAAAGATAACCAACACATAAGTCTTTCCGAATACATCAGATAATCACCACATAAGTTGTTGAGAACATACACATAATCAAGTTAAAAGTTGTCTTAAACTACATTTAGACATCTAGCTCACTTCACTCATATGTATTCACTTCTTCTTCTTGCTAAACACTCCTTTTAGTGCCTTTCCAAATGAGTTGAATCCTCCACGCTCCATGCATTTCCTTATGCATTTGTTGCGTTTGGTTGATCAAGATGGTTTGTCATTCAAAGAGAGTTTCATCAGTTTATTCAGAAGCAGAAGGCATTTAGTAGTTTTGGTAGTTGAGAGGACCAAGAGAGTTAAGGTAGGTGGTAGGAGATGGAGTACTTCCACGAGAAGATCATCATCATCGTGTTGATGAGATGACATGCCTTGATGATGAAAAGATGAAGAAGATACAGAATGACGTGCCTTGGCACAATCACTTTGAGGTTGTCGAGTTTGTTTTAGGGCAAGAGGACGCATGACTCGACCAACAATGTCATAAATGCCATTGTCAAGATGAGGATACGTTTCCATGATGTGTCCGTAAAGACGAGTAAGAAATATGCCATATGGAAGATTTGCGGTTGGAGTAGCTCTAGCACATTGGATTCTTTTGACGAAGAAATAAGCAAGATTGTATTGTTCTTCGGCAACAACACAATACAACATGTGAGCAAGACAAGCGGGAAGACGGTCTCGATGTCCTCCTAGTCCGAACACATTCTCTCGAATGAGTTCTTCCTATTGCTTCATGTCGGGGCTTAATTCTTTGGTGAGGATTTGATTTGGATTGAGAGAGACTGTTTGACTTTTAATGGTATGGTCTACCATGACACTCGGTTTCTCGAGAATACTCAAGAGATGCAAGGTCCCACTCGTTTGTAAAAACGGCTTGACCATTGTATGGAATTTTGAGGATTTGACCGAATTAAGCCAGAGTAAGAGTTATGAATTCGTGTTGAATCATAAAAGAGATGACAAGATAGCCATATTCATCGGTTTGTACCGTGACTTGACTATAGAAGTCTAGAAT
>BQNB010151534.1:0-15887 GCA_026074375.1 Tanacetum coccineum | reverse complement strand
ATTTAACCTTAGACAACCTAAGGAATCGATCTAGGTTTGGGATCAACATCTCTTTAGGTCAAATACTTACCAATTAGGTCGAGCCAAATTGAATACAAAGTATTTTAAAACCAAGTGCATGCTATAACGTATATTTCTTTGAATAGTACAATAACTCTATGTTTATGTGTTTCAGGAAAACAAAACATGTCAAGTACACGTTATAAGTCTCTAAATAATTCAAGGACATCATGTTAATGTGTTAACAAGAAGACACAACAATTTTACTACTTACTTTATGTTATCAGTCATTGATTAATTCAAGGACTCTCTAATTATGTCTTAACATGCAAACATAATTATACTAACTAAAGTATTTATGAACGCAAACTCGTAAGTTCAATAGTAATTTCAAGTTAATTACATACTTCACATTATGATTATATAATTAACCATAATTATTTTGACTAAAACATATAGTCAATGAATTGAAGTAGCTTTATGTTATATCTTAACTTTTAAATGTAATAGGGCAACAAACATCTTGTGTGTTTAAGTCCTAGTAGATTTATTAGCTTTCTTACCTTGCGGTCAAGAGAAACCAATAATTATATTGTTATATGTTGTTCCTTGCACACATTTAAGATTTCTCCCACTTGTGTATGGGACAACATGATCTAAAGTAGACAAACAGTACGACAAGCGCTCGATTGTATAAGCAATAGGACATTGTCATAGATATTACAAGTAGATTTTGAACCATAACGTTTAATAAGGAATTGTGGATTATTATTCTATAGATAACGTTTCAAAAAGCAACATCAGAAAGGCAACATGTTATCCTAGAAAATAAAATGCAATATTCCTTAAAACCATGTTCGTTCATATTCGAAAAGTAATGAATTATTTCAAAGCAAGCTAGAAATAATCTGGGCAACTAACAAGGAAATAAATCTTTTAGCTCCCACTGAATTTGACAACATTTCATGAATGTATTTTCAGTAATAAAAACGTAAAGCTCCTACTAGATTTGTCAACATTGTAAGTGTTACATCACCAGTAGATAGCAAATAGCGATTTATTTACTTTCCTACTCTTTTAGAATGCCTACAAGTAGCAATGTACTTAGGTATTGAACAGAGTATATGAAGTTCTACTTATGTAGATGAGGGACTAGCCATCCATGCTTTCATTAACTTGAACTTTTAGCATGCAATTCCTCCTTAATCGGTCTGCCTAGCCACAAGGGTGTTTAGCACTATAAGGAATGAATCGAGTCCAAGAAAAATACCTAGAAGACCTGCTAGCAATTTTCTTTACTCGTTGCGGTTTAAACTCATACATCGTGACAAGTGCAAGATGTCATTATTTTGGTAGCTATAGACAAAATGTTCTCTAGTTACACAAAATATTTTATCTTTTAAAGATTTCAGAACCGGAAAAGGGTAATGAAAGATTGAAAGTGAGTTTAAATATAATTGAGGAAAAAATTCAATTATAACCCTATCTTATTCTTGTTAACCAATGAGAAGAGATAGGAGTAAGTCTCACTCTTCTTACCAGGAAAAGAGACTATGTTTGTCTTTTAAGAAAGCAAACTTTCGTTTACGAATTATGTTGCAATAACACAATTAATCAGAACATAAAAAGTTTAATTTATTAGTATTTTCCATAATTAAATTCTTAAAAGAATTAACTACCCAATTAATTACTAATAATACTAAGATCCAACTTGACCTCCCACTTATTACCGAAGGTCTAACCAGCATGTAAACAAGTAGGGCAAGAGGTAAGCGACGAGCGTTAATTGCATATAAATGAAACTCTTAGTTTTATGAGACTTATGACATTAGTAACTCCTATAGTAATATAAAGTGCTTGTTTAGTCTTATCATATGCATCGGGTCTAAGGTTTGACCAAAGCATACTCGATTTAAGTCTACCAAAAAAGAACATGAAAAAATTGACATATATCTGACCTATGAAAATTTTTGCCATGGGTTGGAAAGGCCCTAAAGTCTGACCAAAGAGGTCAATCCAAGTACATGTGTTCTTATTTTGGTTGACATAGACTTAAAATTTCACATAGGGTATACACATAAATTTTATAAAATAAGTGACAAAATCATGTACAAAGAATCATGCAAAACATCTTTGTAGCATAAGTTAAGAAAACATTTTGTTAACTTTTAATCTTGATATCATCCTGTCAAAAGTTCTCGGTAGCTCTATTTGAATGCACAAATAAGCGGAGAAGCGAGTCAGCGCAAACCATATTAAAAACCCGACTTATTTAGGAAAAACGACCCGTCTTATACCTCTCTTATAGTTTGTTCACAATGGGTGAGCCGATTTGCCAATTGACTAATGATGTATTCAAGAAAAACTTTTAACTCTCCAGGAAAACAAGTTTCATAGCTTAATGTCCGTATTTATTTGTCCAAAACCAAGTTTTACAAATAACACATAATAGGTCACTAGGAGTATATAATTATGTGTGTAATTTCACAGACAAATTTAAACCAGGTTTCTCTTTAAGTATTAGTCCGTTTAGAGTTTCAAAAAAACTTTTGCATATAGTTATAAGTCACAAGGAGTATAAGCACATAAGCATATAAACAGACAGAAAGTGGGGATGAGGTGAAGACAGACTCTATTCAGAAAGCAGTAAATCACATAATGCCTCGAGGTCTCATAAGAGTCTTCCCCAAACGAAGAACCAAAAGACTCTCACTAGGTTTTATGCTAAAGTACCTAGATCGCCACATCCATCATATTACATGATTGTGTGAGTCTTAAGGCCAGGATAATGAAAAGAATAGAAGACTTAAAACTCTCAATTAACATTTAATTTTAAATCTATTATTATTTAATCTATATTAACTAGTAATAAAGCAAGATTCTAGGTTTTTATTTATTCTTTATGGCAAGAATTGCATATTGTTGCCATAATTTTCAATTAAAACAATAAATAAAGGTGCACCAAACGGATCTAGCATGTTTTATAAGTGTGTAACCCATAATACCAAACGAAGTTGACTCCTGGTGCCACTGTTGGGACACAACAGACCCTAAGTTTATTTTTATCGTTTTAGTTGTCGAAAACTCGTAAATGTCGTATCTTATTCGTTATTGCTTCGTTTTTAGCGATTCTTTCGAGCACGTCTTCGTTTTTAAAAGCTCTATCATATAAATGATGTTTTCATAAATAAAAGTCCCTGATGAACAGTAACTTTTTATAAAACTTATTTTATAAAACCCGGTATTAACGTAAACTTGAAATCGTCGTATCTTTTTCGTTATAAATCGGTTTTTCGAGTTTCTTATCATTTTAGAATCGTCATGAGGTGTATTATCTTTATAAAATGTAAAACCTATTGTCTAAAACACGAATTAAAACAGCCCACAATTGCCTTTAATCTTACATGAAATCATAAACTTTCTTTAATTAACTTTTAATCACTAGTTTATGCTTAAACATTTTCCACTTAAACCAACATGTTAACGTACTTAAAATCTCATTATTCCATGATATTACCAATCACATATCATATGAAAAAGTGTTAAAAATCATAATCACAAGTAAGTTATCCATTTAACATGTTTAAAACCCTAAATGGTGATTTAGTTATATAGAACATGTAAACACATAAAAATAATAAAAGTAAAGACATAAAGGGTTTTAGGTAACCTTAATATGATGCAATATGATGACCAACAAAATCCAAACCCTTGTTTAGATTATATACCCTAGCTTTCACAACCAGAAACCCTACACCACAATGAAACCTTAATCCTTCCTTTCTTACATCAATCCTTGTAAGGCTTAACCAAGCCATTTGTAAAACACCTGAGGTACCTTAGATATGATGTTTGATCACTTTAATATGTGGTAAATAAAATTGTATGGATTAGGTGTGTATGTTGTTTTCAAGCCGTGACTAGGGAGAAGAGAAAGAGAAAAATTGTAAAGTTTTCTTGCTAAGCAGGGCCGTCCTATAGTCGTTGGTAGCCCTAGGCAATAATATCTATAGGCCCTAATACATTTGTAACCCAAAGAGGAATTTCATATAAGCTTGAATTATATGGCTCATATATGTTTAATATTATACGTATTTATATTCAAAACTAGTAAAAATGTGGCCCCCTTTAAGTGGAGGCCCTGTGCGACAACACCTATTGCACACCTGTCCGAGACCCCTCTGTTGCTAAGGAAATGAATGTGTGCGAAAACTAACTAGTGTGCATGCTTATATATATCAATCCTAGTCTAATTTACTATTTGGAAGTCAAAGACTTACGCTCAAGGTGGAAATAGGTCAAGGAGGAACCTTGGGGGGTTTTAGGGGTATGGTCAATGTTGTAAGTCTTGGACACAAGCCTTAATGAGCTAGGTTGTACAAGACTCAAGTTGGTATGCTAGTGAGCTCTTGGTTCCCTTAGGTGGGGGTTATCCCACAAAATCAAGGGGGAAGGGGTTTATGATGTGCTTTGATATTTTATGGTGATATCTTGTGTAACTTGAAGTAAATAAATGTGTAGTTTTATTTATAAATTTATAACTTGTAATGTATAGGTTTTAGTTAGTTTATTTAATGTACCATATGACTAACAATGTTTGCTTGGGTAAAGTTTAATAAACTTTGGGTATTGGGCATAAACATGGGTATTTGTTGAAGCGTAGAAAAGTTTTGGTGGTTCCGGGAATGCCTAAACGTATTTTATTGCGAAACGTAAACGTTTTACGCAACCAAAAACCATAAACATAAAATTAATTATTACTTTCATAATAATAATATAATGATGGCTTGACGTAAACTTTAATTCGTTTGGTGGTTCCGGGAGTGCCTAAACGCAATTTATCGCGAAACGTATACACTTTACGTATCCGATAAAAATAAAATGAACAAAGTTAATAATTATTCTCAAAATAATTATATAACCCTTGCTTGATGTAAACATTTAATTGTTTGATGCCCGTTTACATTGAACGCTAATTTTTAGCTTACGCGATTTAGCTTAATATTTACGATTTAAAGCAAACGCGTACAATACAAAAGGTACATTGTGGATTTATCGACGTCGTCAATGACTTGAAAACACGGGGTGTTATAGACTTCCCCCGTTAAACGAGCCTTGTCCTCAAGGCTCACGATGCAGCACTTGACGATGGTGCGGTCTTGGTGAAGAGGTGTGGGTATTTCTTCTTGAATTGGTCTTCACGTTCCCACGTGAACTCAGGACCTCTCTTGGAGTTCCATCGAACCTTGACTAATGGGATCCGACTTCGCTTCAACCGTTTAACTTCACGGCCCACTATTTCTAATGGTTCCTCAACAAAATGAAGCTTGTCATCAAAATGAAGTCCATCCAATGGAACGGCTAACGGTTCGTCGGCATAGCACTTCTTCAAGTTGGATACGTGAAACGTATTGTGAACCTTGCTCAGATCTTGAGGAAACTCAAGGTTGTAAGCAACGGATCCAACCTTTTCCATCACCTTGGATGGTGTAACATACCTGGGGTTTAGCTTCCCCCGTTTGCCAAAACGTACTTCTCCTTTCTAAGGTGATACCTTAAGCATAACTCGGTGGACAACTTGAAATTCTACTAGCTTACGTCTCACATCGGCGTAACTCTTTTAGCGAGTAAGTTTAATAGCGAATTGTCCTAGGGCGGCTAGTGATGTATCTTGGCTTCTTGGCTTAGGATTTGGTATAAGATGACGTCGAATTTACCGTAAGGTGGAGTAAAGGTCTGCCTAATTGTTATGGTTATAAATTTGATTAAAGTAAACGCGTCTTATGAATACGTATACAAAACTCGATATAATTAGAAGATGTTTCTTGATAAGAAGTTTTAAGGTGACTACTCTCAGCATGGGCATGGTCCTTCCTGAATTATACATAGTTGATCAGGCCATGTATAAATAAGGACTAACGATGCAATGCTCATTGTTGTCAAAACATGGTCACAATCTGGCTTGCATAATAGAGGATTAGGTAAAGTTGACGAAATTTTTACGATACATTAATTGATAGATAATTTGAAATCATTCGGTACAACAGAAGTTTAAGCAAAAGTACAACATAAGTTTAAACGAAAGTACAACAGAAATTTAAGCGAGAATTCCTAAAGGGATAAAGTCTAAGCATTGATATTATCCTCCATGTTGTTAAGGTTTTGATTGGTTTCTCCTCCTACTAAGGCATGCACCATTCCACGTGCTTTAGTACCTCTAACTTGGTTTCCTTAGTTTCATTTTTTTTAACTTCGGGCAATCACTCATGTAGTGCCCTTGATTTCCACAACCAAAGCATGTCACATTCTGTAGCGAATTGCCTCCCGCTACAGGAATCCTAGTTTGACACTCCCCTTCCTGGTGACCAAGCTTGTGACATTTACCACACCTAGGAGGACACGAACTTGGCTGATGATGTGGCTTGCACCTATTGCACCATGGTAAGTTCCCAGTGTAGCCTCTACCCTTAGTTGGGGCTGCAACATAAACATTAGCAGCTTCTTGTCTTTGGTTTTGCTGCTGGTGATGGTTGTTCCCTTGCTGGTCTTCCCACTTCCTTTTATTGCTATCACCGATCCTTAATGCCTTAGCCTGAACCCCTTGTTCAATCAGTTCTCGAGCCATGTTGATTGCATCATGCAAAGTCGCAGGCTTTGAAGAAGTAACATTTCCTTTGATTCCCTCGGGAAATCCTCGAATGTACTTTTCAATCTTTTTCTTTTCAGTTGACACCAACTCAGGACACATCAAAACCAGTTCGTGGAAGCGATTGTTGTATGCCTCGATGTCATCTCCTTTCAAAGTCAAAGTCCAAAGCTCTTGCTCCATCCTTTGGATTTCAGTTGCTGGGCAGTATTCAGTAGTCATCATAGCTTTTACGTTGCTCCAGGGGATCTGATTAGCATTAGCAAGTCCCAAAGTTTGAACATTTCCGTTCCACCAGGTCAGAGCACGACTCTCGAACGTGCACACAGCAAACTTTACCTTGTCCATTTCAGACACTTACAAATTCTCAAACACATTGCTCCATCTTTTCATACCAGCATTTCATCGACTACGCCTTCAGTCCCCTTGAAAGAGTGAGGCTTGCCATTCATAAATGTCTTATATGAACATACATGCATCTCTGGTACAGTAGTACCTCCAGTATTTGTTGATCCAGATCCACCAGCATTGTTTGAGTCAGCTCTAGTCTTTTTATATTTTTTATGGCTTCTGTCCCACACGCTTCCTTTCTTTACCCACTATCTTCCTAACAGATTTCTTCTTAAATCTCCTGGGCGGCATGATTCATACGTACGCAATTCATTAAGAATTTATAAAGGGATGCAGAGTCGTGGCACATGGTAATAACGGAGAAAAGAAAATAGAAGGATGATGTTTAAGAATCATGAAATTAATCGGGTGGTAATTTAATTTGACGTAAAACATGGTAATGATATGTAAAAAGATAGACGTAAGAGATCGAATTTAAACCAAGTATTATATATATAAGGTTATATATAATGCAATAATGATAATCGGAAAAGTAAATAAGGATAGGAGAATACGCGCGCGTGGATATCGGATAGCGATGAAGGATTCTGTAATTTGAAAATGAAAGAAAAGAAAATCTTTAAACTTTGTGGTTATAGACTAGCTTTTGAAAATGACCCAGTTCCTTATAACATTGGCTCTGGTACCATCTGTAACACCCCTAAAATCGGACTACGCAGCGGAATGGTAACATTGGGGTGCTACGTCAAGTACAACAAACAAGATATAGGAAACGACCATAAATGGACGTTTTAAGATAAGATTTCATTTAATGCCATAGCAAAATATCAGAGTTAATACATTAGGTCCCATAGTTTTCAAAATTTCATTAAGATTTTATAAGATAAAAGTTTCATTCAATTTAAGTAATCGCTAGATCTCCAATAGATATCGTACGGCTCCCATCCAGCTTATACTCAAACACCTTGAGATTAAAACATGCAAAATCGTCAACAAAATTTATTGAGTGATTTCATATGTTTTATCAGGAATAGCGATGGACACAAGATTTAAGTAAGGGCGGGACTATGTACGTATTCGAAGTAAAACAGGTATTATTGCAATGAAGCTCTGACACCGAACCTTAAACGTATCAAATGTAATCAAACCAGCCCCCAAGTAACTCGATGGTTTTGCCACAATGAGATACAGATGTTGTTAAACATCCTACGAATTTTCACAATACAGATGTTGTTAAACATCCTACGAATTTCACAATACAGATGTTGTCAAATATCCTACGAATTTTCTTCAAATGTTAAATGCATCAATGGTTAACTAGAAACCACATCCCAGACGGGGATTGTCAGTCCCGATAGATCTATCCACAACACTTGCGTATACCCAGCAGTATTGAACGGTTATGATTAAAAAGGGGTCTTAGCGACATAAGGGTACTTAGGCAATAATGTAATCAGGAAATAGCATACAGTTTTGAAAACACTTGTGTCCAAAGAAATCAAGCATGTAATCTCCCCCGAATTTAATAAAACAAGTAGTAGAAAAAGGGGCTATGAACTCACCTTAAGTAAATGGAAATCAACAAAGTATATCACACTTTAGAAAATGCGTCTGATAAACGCCGATTACAACCTAATTAATTATAGGCCGTATAAGTACTAAGCACTTAGTAATATACATAATTTTATATAGTTAATCGTACTATCGTTCGGGCTATCATAACTAAGAGGTCATGTAGTGACGTATGAGAAGCTAGGACACTTTAAATCGTAAATCCAACAACTCGTCGATACGCCACCCCGAAGAGGCCTCATTATGAAACTCCCTAGTAATATAGCACTTTGATTAAGTAATACCACATATAATCCTATATAGCTACATCACCGTCTAATCGTTTTAGGGAAAACGCGTTTATAAAGTGAAAACGTTTATAAATGACTCTTTAGTAAAAATGACGTAACTTTCACGTTTTAAGCCCGATTTTGACGTTTCTTATGCCCACGCTTTCGTATTAAGACGAGTTATCAAAATTTAACATTTTTAAAATTTGGACCTACTTGTGAACAGTAACTTTTACTGTTCACGCCAGTTTATAAATCTATTTTTATAGTTTTCGTTATCGTAAACTCGTAAACGTCATATTTTATTCGTTATAGATCCGTTTTTAGCGATTCTTTAGAGCACGTCTTCGTTTTTAAAAGTTCTATCATATTAATAATGTTTTCAAAAATAAAAGTCCCTGATGAACAGTAACTTTTTATAAAACTTATTTTATAAAACCCGGTATTAACGTAAACTTGAAATCGTCGTATCTTTTTCGTTATAAATCGGTTTTTCGAGTTTCTTATCATTTTGGAATCGTCATGAGGCGTACTATCTTTTTAAAACATGTTGGTTCTGTGTAAAATTCGAACCAAAACAGCCCCTATATATCTTTTGGGGTTTATTTATATAACTTTGTTTTTATATATTTTTTAACTACAAGTTTATACTTGAACTTTTTATACTTAAACCAAGAGTGTACAACACTTATAAATCCATTATTTCATGATATTATCAACCTCATAACATATGTAAAAATGTACAAGATCATATCAAAGTAATATATGTTTCATGGTTTAAAAGTATTATAATGGTGGATATTGCTAATAGAACACATAATAATACACTAAAATGAATAATGTAAAGGAATAAGGATTTTTAGATAACTATTGGTGATGCAATATGATACCAACGCAATCATAAAACCATTTGTTTAGATTATAAACCCAAGCTATGTAAGACTTTGAATACCCTAAAAAGTCCATAGGTAAACCTAATCTTGTATTTTCTTGCTTAACACTTGCAAATGGTTAACCAAGGCTTCAAACCATTTTAGTAGGTCTTAGACATGTTGTGTGTATGCTTGTATAAGTTGTAGAAAAATTTGTACGGATTATGTATGAAGGGGTGTGTGAGCCGTGGGCTTCAAAAGAGAAAAAGGGAGAGAGTTTTGATCATTTACACCAAGTGTTAAGTGTATGTATGTGTTTATCTCATACACATGTATTATATATGATTAGCTATTCAAAAGATTGCAATAGTGGTCAAGAAAGAATCACTACGAGGGTCTTAAGGAAATTGGTAGTCAAAGTGAGCACATTTTGGGCTTGGTAATTGCCAATGGTGTTGTACAAGACCAAGTTGTGTAATTTGTGTGCTTCTTGTCCCTTTGGGTGGGTAATACACGAAATTTAGGGGGAGGAAAGGAACTAGGATGAGTTTTGATATTTTTGGAGATCTTTACTTGACATTACTTAAAGCTGTAAAGAACTTGTAGTTTTTAAACTTTTAGGTGTATACTTGAAGTGTCTAAGTTCGAGCTTGGTTTTTTATGTGTAAAAAATGGATAACTTAATTAATATGGGTGAGTTTTTATTAAGCTTGGTGCATCTAGATTTATAAAACATGGATATTTGTTGAAGCGTAAATAAATTTTGGTGGTTCTGTAAATGCCTAAACGTATTTTTTTTATCGTGACGTAAACGCTTTACCTAATTGACAAAAATAAAACATAATATGTTAATTATTACTTTATTAATAATAATATAATGATGGCTTGACATAAACTTTAATTTGTTTGGTGCCCGTTTACGTTGATTGTTGATTTTTAGTTTACACGATTTAACGTAACGATTAAAATTAAAAGTAAACGCGAAGAAATTTTTTTTATTATAGGAATTAAATGAGTAGTTTCATTGTCAAAAAAAACGAGATTGTTACACAAGTCTTTCTTAGTGACAACTAATAGAGCTCCAATATAGAAATTGAACTGCAGCAACCTTCTGTTCGTTCGTTCAACTAAATTAACTAAAAAGATTAAACTAACCCAATGATCTTTCTTCTCATTACCAGGTTTCATCAAGTTTATCCAATCTGGCAATCATTTTCTCTTCTCAGCTACATGTCAGAAACTATTCTAGATGACACAATTCCTACATTTTTGGTCATCGGCACATCGGCCACCTCAGCACTGAAGCACGCACCTGCACAGAACCATGACCGTGTTCATCATCTTCTTCTTCCTTTGTATCACCAACAACCTTCTAAATAAACAACCACACTTCAAATAAAACAATAAGATCCAAGCCTAATACTAAGATCTACACAAACAAACCCTAAATCAAAACCTCTAACCCTAATAATCGGGCTTTGCGACCGACATTGTTCACCGATCCGACTTACCGCCTATGTCCGCCGCCCACCTATTTTAAAATCCCCAAAGAAAGATTCTAGTTGATAGATGTACAACTTAATTTGCTCTCTGTTATGTGTAGATAACACATCATTTATAAAGTGGAATTTATAAATAAATGTGTTTCTATATAATGTGAAATATGTTAACTGTGATGTATTTTAAAGATGGTGTAAGATTTAAGTACTCAAGATTTTTTTTTATGTAAACTTGGAAAAGAATAAGAAGGAAAATAAAAGAAAAAAAATTATTAGATATGAAAATGGGGGTAAGGAAAAATATCATAAGAAAAAAATCAAAAAGTTAAAATGGGAAAATCAAGAAAATATAACAAAGGGTATATTGGTCATTTTAGTTTGACCAAGGACTAAAAATGGAACCAAACCTTCGTCACACGTACGTGTTTTGCAATTTCGAAACTCGGCGGACCAAACGTGCAATTTGACCAAACCACAAGGACCATTTTTGCAATTCTCTCAACACTTTACTTATATAGACAATGAAAAAGTATGTGAGAAAATTTCATCTATATATTTATAAAACCTTGTTATTACGTCAGTATCATTACAAAGCCAATATCATTTGTAAACCTGAAAATTACTCGTGTATTTTCAAATAAATAACTTAAATATAGAAAAAGCATTTTTATCTTTAAACATCTAAAACTCTTATCAATTAGTCAAATTACATTTTTACCCTTATTTTTAAAATCAAAATAACCTACAAGCATGCCTTTTCATTAGGCTACACCAGTAAGGAGTACGGACGACCTACATTTTTTCTGTCACGTCAGATTTCTCTCTCCGACGACTTACAAGCGACCTTTTAGCTACAGTAAGCCGACCCATCATTTTTTTTAACAAAATTAAAAGTTATTAAAAATAAAAACAATACATAATTATTCAAATAAAATTCAAACATTACAATACATAAAATTAAAAACATTACAATGATAATTAAAAACTTAAACAAAAAATCTAACTCGTAGAGTTCTTTGATTTGTTTCTTCATTTCCATGAGCTTTTCTTGTTGTATCGGGGACAAAGTCTCATCGATTTTTTTCATATAGAAGCGTAAGTCTTTGTCCCATTTTATAGTTAATTTTAGTTCAAGGTTTTTACGTTTTAGCTCAAGTTTATATAGGACTGTTGTTGCTCCTTCTTCTTTCCCCAACCTACTACCTTGAAGCTCTTCCATTTATCGGCAACCATGTCAACAATACCCCCTTCTGCAGCAGATGAAGCTTCAGAACGAGAGGAGGTAGATGATTTCTTCTTCCTAGCTTGGTCCCGACCTATTGGTCGCTCTTCCCGTACCTCTTTAGCTGCATCCTAGTTGAAACTCAAACCACCTTGCGCTGAATCTGAGGTGGTTTTAGAAGTTTTAGCTTTTTTGCTACTCAAGTTTTGTTTCGCGTAAAATACAGGCATCTCAACTTGTTTCCAAGCAGAATGCTCTTTTAAAATTTTCCAACACAGGTCCAATGAAAAGTCGTGATCATACTCAGCTGCATATTCCACACACGTTTTTGATACACAGTTAGGTCACATGAGCCACTCTCGTTCCTTCGTTGGACATTATCAAAAATAGCACAAAATGCACCAATTCTAGGACGAACTCTAGTTTTCCATTTGCTGAGGACACAATCATATCCTCAGTGCGACCCCCTCTCTTTCTCAAAGTACTCAATAACATTTAACCAAAATCCCTTGTTCTTCATAGCATTTCTTGCGATGTTATTTTCTGACATGTCACATCACATTTGACACAACGCGACCTCTTCCACGATTGTCCATGGCGACGTTTTGGAAGTTTCTTTTGGCTGTGCAGTCTTTTGACGAAGTTTAGAAACCTTCTTACCTTTAGAGGGCGCATCCACCTCTTCGACCGGAGAGCTGTCTTCAACGGGAGCCGAACCGTAAGCCGGGTGGTGAATCGTGATTTTAGTGCTCAGAAATGAGTTAAGAGTTGCAACTCATTTGATGCTGAGAAATGAGTTCAGATCTACTTTTTGGTAGGTAAATGAGTATTAGTGTTTTTGTGGAGTGTTAGAGTAGGTTTTCTTTTTGGTATCACACTTTCAGTGACTATATCATGACCTATCGGGACTACATGTAGTCGTTACAAATACGGTCAAAGTGAACCGAAGCTTATTTGAGTTTTCGTAAAATTTTGGTGCGAAATCTATAGCTATAAGTTTTTTTTTCATTTGTCTAAATCTTACTTATGTATACTCCATAATAAATAAATTTAAAAAAGACACGTTAATAACAATAATTATACCATAATTAACTAAGTTTAACATTAAATAGATTTAATGGTATTAAACCATAATGACGTTCGTTCAAAATGAATATTGTTAGAAATTTTCGTATTTAGCTTAATATTTGGTTCGATTGAACAATGTTATATTCAAAAAGAACATTGTTAGCGCATTTCTATTTAAAAAGTTATAATCGTATGCATGGATGTTAAACGGATGAGTCAAAATAATATTGATATGCATGAGATGTTAAACGGATGAGTCGAATGATCTTTATATGCATGAGATGTTAAACGGATGAGTCGAAATGGTATCGTTATACAAGACATGTTAAATGGATGAGTCGAGATTGTATCGTTATACAAGACAAGTTAAACGGATGAGTCGAGATGGTATCGTTATACAAGACGTGTTAAGTGGATGAGTCGAGGTGATTTCGTTATAAAAGACATGTTAAACGGATGAGTCGAGATGGTATCGTTATACAAGACATGTTAAACTAATGAGTCGAGATGGTATCGTTATACAAGACATGTTAAGTGGATGAGTCGAGGTGAATTCGTTATAAAAGACATGTTAAACGGATGAGTTGAGGTGATTTCATTATACAAAACATGTTAAACGGATGAGTCGAGATGGTGTCGTTATACAAGACATGTTAAGCAGATGAGTCGAGGTGATTTTGTTATACAAGACATGATAAGCAGATGAATCACGGTGATATCGTTATCCAAGACATTTAGACGGATGATTCGAGGTGATATCGTTATCCAAGACATTTAGATGGATGATTCGAGGTGATATCGTTATACAAGACATGTTAACTAGATGATTCGAGATGGTATCGTTATACAAGACATGTTAAATGGATGAGTCAAGGTGATTCGTTATACAAGACATGTTGAGTGGATGAATCGAGGTGATATCGTTATCCAAGACATTTAGATGGATGACTTGAGGTGATATCATTATACAAGACATGTTTAATGGATGAGTCGAGATGGTAACGTTATACAAGACATGTTAACCGGATGAGTCGATGTGGTATCGTTATACAAGACATGTTGAACAAATGAGTCGAGATGATATCGTTATACAAGACATGCTAAACGGATGAGTCGAGATAGTATATTTATACAAGACATGTTAAACGGATAAGTCGATGTGATATCGTTGTACAAGACATGTTAAACGAATGAGTCGATGTGATATCGTTATACAAGACATGTTAAACAGATAAGTCAAGGTGATATGGTTATACAATACATGTTAAACGAATGAGTCTAGGTGATATCGTTATACAAGTCATGTTAAACGGATGAGTAGATGTGGGATCGTTATGCAAGACATGTTAAATAAATGAGTCGATATGATATCGTTATACAAGACATGTTGAACGGATGAGTCGAGGTGATATCATTATATAATACATGTTAAACAGATGAGTCGAGGTGATATCGTTATACAAGATAGGTTAAGGGATCAGTCGAGGTGATTTCCTTATACAAGACATGTTAATCGGATGAGTCGAGGTGATTTCGTTATACAAGACATGTGAAACGAATGAGTCGAGATGGTGTCGTTATACAAGACATGTTAAACGGATGAGTCGATGAGGTATCGTTATACAAGACATGTTAAGAGGACGAGTTGAGATGATATCGCTATACAAGACACGCTAAACGGATGAGTCGGGATGCCTCATGAAGTATTGCAGCTGACTGACATACGTGATCACCGGGATGCCTCTCTATGGCTAATCTTGCCTCTAGTATCTTTATCTTCATAGTTAAGAGCTTGCAGTTTGAGCACTCTGCGTTTCCAGGACTTAGTGCAGGTCCAGAGGGTCTTGAAGAAGAACTTGCACACGAAGAAGAAATTGAAGGTGTTGAAGGTCCCGGAAAAGAACTTGCGTTTTCAAAAGTGATCTCATCCTTCTATTTAAAATATCCACATCCATGATATTGTTGTGATGTCTGTTATACAATAAAAATCATAAGAAATGTCATTTTAAAAAACAAAGTATTTATATATTGCATAAATAAAAAAAGTTCTTATTGTTTACCTTTGAACGAGGACATGTATAGTAAAGTCTACCAAAGCTGTGTGGTTTATGTGATTTTCTTAACACTACATCTCCTCTTTATCGAAAAGATTCATATGGCTCCATTTGCATAAGTCACAAAACTGGGTAGTGATGATGGTGGTGTGAGGATAAGAGTTTGTAAGGATAAGAGTTGGTGGTGGTGGTGGTGCTGTATAAGTATCATATTTATAGTTAAAATCCTCAGAATTTTTAGGCGGGAAGTTGTGGCGGGAATTCTAGGCGGGAATTATATATTTTATAAGTATCTTTATAAGTTATTATTTATAAAATATATTTTATAAAAAAT
>BQNB010151533.1:2710-15887 GCA_026074375.1 Tanacetum coccineum | reverse complement strand
AGTCCGTTTTTAGTGGTAAAAGGTATGTGTAATTAAACACATACCAGAAGCATATCCTCATCTCGACAATGGCATTTATGACATTGTTAATCGAGTCATGCGTCCTCTTGCTCTTAAACAAACTCAGAGACCTTGAAATGATCGTGGCAAGGCACGCCATTCCGTCTCATCCTCATCTTCTCATCATCATGGCATGTCATCTCATCAACATAATGATGATGATGATGTCGAAACTTCTCGTGTAAGTACTCAATCTCCTACCACCTATCTTAACTCTCTTTGAACGACAAATCACCTTGCTCAACCAAAAGCAAGAAATGCATAAGGAGATGCGCGGAGGTTTCAAGTCATTTGGAAAGGCACTAAAAGGAGTGTTTAGCAAGAAGAAGAAATGAAGACATGGGAGTAGAGTGAACTAGATGGCTTAATATAGTTTAAGACAATTTAACTTTATTATGTGTATGTTATTCACTTATGTGGTAATGATCCGATGTATTTGGAAAGACTTATGGGTTGTATGTTTTTAGGAACTTGCTTGCTATAATAACTTGAACCTTTGGTTATTTTTCTAAATTAACTAGTTATGCCATTTTGGTTCCACGATTCAATGTGTTTATTATATGTTATTTGCCTAAATGTGCTTATGAAACTCTATAGGGCTTGCTGCAAATTAACCACCAAAACAAAAATACCCTCATAAAAATTTTGAGAAAAATTCGTTTTTCTATGAAAAATGGAACCACTAGTAGGCGGCCCCCTTAATTTTAAGGGGACCACCCCTTATTTAAGAGGACCGCCCTTAGCCCTTCAGGGGTAAAACATTATTTTTTACTGCTTTTTGCCTTCTTTTACCTAGTAACAGCTAACTTTACCCAGAATGCTTGAACAACATTTGGAATTCCCTAAACTTATCCAAATTTATTCCATTTTCAAACAAATCTCTTCCCATAAATTCCCTCTAAATGCATAACACCAATTCACCATCTCCTTCACTCCTCATCAACAACCATACACATTCATGGCCTCTACTAGAGCTTCCATTTCCAAGGTCTCCAAAAGACCAAAAATCAACATCATTCCACCAAAACAATTGTTTGTGGATTTAACCCAAGATGACATAAAAACTCCATCACCTTCACCACCTATCATTGCACATCCTATCCCTTGGAATTTCCTTGAAGCACATGGTAATTCATGCCATTGTTGTATCCACAACCGAACCCTCATTTTTGGGTTAAGTGATGAACTTCACTATATGTTTTCATATATTGAACACATGCTCTCACAACCACCAATCATCATCACACCACTTCCATCATCATCCCCAAACTAAACATGCTTTATGTTTAGTCTCTCAAATAATTAATCCTCTACCATTTTGCATGCAAGTCCTATGGAGCTTTACTAGTTATAGGACTTTTGTACTTTTAATTTCATGTATGTTAGCATGTTATTTTCCTTATGTATGCATGAGTGTGTTTCACACACTACTTTAATTTTAATGAATGATCATTGTTGGTTGTATGTCATATTTTTCTTCCTTGCTACATGTTAGAAATATTTGTATTGTTCTAACCCATTTTGTAGCCAAGAAACCATAGCTCGATTCCTTGATGCCCTCGAACGAGGGGGAGCACACATCAAGGGGGAGCATTTATTCCATCAATTCTACTAGCAATCCTCGACGATGCCTTTTTGATTCTACAAAAAGGGGGAGAAATGACATAAAACTCACTAAATACTTGTTTAAAAATAATTTTACATTTAATGAGTTTAAATTTTGTAATCATCAAAAAGGGGGAGATTGTTGATAAAATATAATGCCTAAAAACATTAATAATATTTTTTCACATCTTTACGTTTTGATAATCACAAAATATAAAAACGTTCAACGTAAAACTAAACGTAAACAAGTATTTAGTAGTAAATATTCATTTCAAACTTATATCACTCCAATGTATGAATAAACAAATGCTTGATGTATTTTATGATCAAAAGAAACTTTTATAAAATGTTGTAAACTTTTTATAAACATCACAAAACATTTTTAACATTTAAAAGAAATGTTTTATTCAAAATAAACATTTTAAATTTCAAATTTTCAGACCTAAAACGGCTAGAAATGGTCCAGCAAACACCTTCCCTGAATAGGACAAAAATGAGCGTCTAAATAAGGGGCGGCCCCCTTAATTATAAGGGGGCCGGCACCCTATTTAAGGGGGCCGGCCATAGACTCCGCTCCTCCTTTTTGTCATATAAATACTGGACTATTCCCCAACATTTTTCTTACCTTTTGCACACATTCTTTCTGCTAAAAACAGCCCACTTATCCTCTTTAAAATCCTTTGATCATTTAATCATAAAGCTTTGTTTCCAAGTGATCCAAGCTATATTTCTCAAGTGCAAGAGAAGAATACTTCCATCATCAAGTGAAGAAGTATTACACCTTAGTGTGCATAGCAATCTTATTGCATTCATATCACATATTTGTAAATCAATTGTATATCTTGTAGTTATGTGTAGTAGATAGATCTTGGTGATCTTTGTAAGTATAGTTAGATTGTTGTGATCTTACCAAGTAGTGTTAAGTAGTTGTGATATAAGTAGTGTGGTGTAGTGAAGTCGTGAAGAAGTCATGAAGTTTTGAAGAAGTCGTGAAGTTTTGAAGAAGTTGTGAAGTTGTGAAGTCGTAAACAAGTCGTGAAGTTGTGTTGTGATAGATTTGTTCTAGCCAAGATTAGAACTCGACATTTAGCTTAGTGTCGTAAATTGATATAAGCAACGTTGTGTACGGTTTTCTCCGCCATAAGGGAGTTTGTCGACATAGTGAAGAAAACTCTCGAGTTTGGTGCTCGGGGAGTGGAGTAGGGTGAAGAGGTGCTTCGTTACCGAACCACTATAACTCCTCGCGTTGTGGTTTGATTGTTCTTACTCTTATCTCTTGTCTTACTTTATTATTTCATATATTTACATTGATCATATTGTGCAAACATTGAATTCACAAAAAGGTCGAATCTAAATTTTACAAACATATATAAAACTAAAATTTAAAAAGCGGTAAACTATTCAACCCCCTTTTAGTTTTCCACACCACAAGATGACAAAACCTTGAAAACACCAAATTAGCCCTTAATGTTAAATCAATTTCACTAAAAATCCTAAATTTAATAACACCGTTAGTCCTTTGTTAATTAAGGACTAACGGTCGTTAAGTCCCTTATATAAACCATTAAACCTTTTAACCATTTACTGAGCCCAAACCATAACTCATAGCCCAAAACCCTTTCCTGAGCCAAAGTCAACTATGTTTAAAATACCGGTCAAACAAAGATATAAAAGGAATTGAGGGGCGGGAAAAGTAGTTTTACTATTCACCGTCTCCCCCAAATAACCCTACATCAATTCAAATGGTAAATCCCACCTCCTATTCAATTAACTTACGTGGCTTAATGATTCGAGTACCAAGCTCCACATCAGCGAAGAGAAACGTCATCAAAGCTCCTGATTGGCTCTCTGACAACAAGAATGACACGCGGACAACAAACAAACACACCAAAGGAAGGAATTTGCACTAAAATCAAAAAGTTCGCCTATGCGCCTATCTTTTTGCTGCTTATTCGTTTCATTATCAGATAAGGTTTCCAGAATATTCTGTGTTTATTTAAACCATTAGAGTTTATCTAAAACTACTTTGTGATCAAGTTTTAGATATGAACAAAAGGTTTAAATTCGGCTGATGCTTATCTGCTATCCTGGCTTGGAGACCAAGATAGGTTTAGGCTATAAATAAGGCCTCTCATTTAGATTTTGATACAAAGAAAACGAGCTACAATTAAACCATAACAGCAGCGTCTTGAGCAGCCTTTCCAGCAGTTCCTTCGGTCAGAAACACTCGTCCTTTTTCCGTATCTTTCAGGTAAGTTGTCTAGTGCGACTGTACAACAGCTTTGGACGTTGTACCCTGAGAAACAGACGGCGAATCTGTTTTAAGGGAATCGTGTTAAACACGAGCCTCGTTCTTCGTTTACTGTTTTAATTATTTTCTGTTAATTGCGTATTACTGTTATTCGATTTACGTTAATAAAGTGTGCAGGTTTCCCAATAGTCTTAAAACAGATTCTGTGCATAAATAGAATCAAATTTAATCGGATAATATTGTTAATAGGTTATTTATATAAACTGTTTCTGTCAAGACCTAGATAGAGTTTCGTTGGAAATCAGTTTAACATAAACAGACTTTAATTTACAGTTTACAGATACATAACGTTTTTTTTTCCAGAATCAGTTTACGTAAACATAGAAACCAGGATTGAGTTTCTATAAAACTGATTTGATCCGGTACAAGCAGATACCTTTTGATACAGTTTGTTAACTGTTTGTGTTTATTCTTTCAGGATGACTAACACTCAAACTTCTCCTCCACCAATACTGCGACTACTGTTGTGATCCCAATTGGTGCAACCGCACCAACACAGTGGCTAATCATGCATAGAAACCAGAAAAGTTCAATGGTCATAACTTTAAAAGGTGGCAACAGAAGATGTTCTTCTATCTCACCACCGTGGGTCTTGCACGGTTCTTGAAAGAAACTGTGCCTTAGGTTGAACCTCCTGCCGAAGGCCAATCCTCTAATGCACAAGCTATGGAAGCTGTGGAAGCATGGAAACATTCAGATTTTTTATGTCACAACTATGTTCTGAATGGTTTGATAGATCCTTTGTATAACGTGTACTGCAAGACCACGACTGCCAAAGAATTATGGGAGTCATTGGAACGCAAGTACAAAACAGAGGATGCTGGTACAAAGAAATTAATGGTAGCTCAGTTTTTGGATTACAAGATGGTTGATTCAAAGAACGTGATAAGTCAGGTTCAAGACCTTCATGTTCTGCTATACGACATACATACTGAGGGAATGACATTGAGTGAAACTTTTCAAGTGGCTGCTATAATTGAAAAGTTACCTCCAAGCTGGGTAGAATTCAAAAACTACTTAAAACATAAGCGAAAGGAGATGAGTGTCAAAGACTTAGTTGTTCGTCTGCGTATTGGAGAGGACAACAAGCTGGCTTAGAAAGATACTTATGCACCTAATTCTGCCAAGGCTAATATGGTTGAGCATGCTGGGTCATCTTCAAGGTCCAATCCAAAGGGAAAAGGCAAAAACAAAAGGAAGAATGACAAGAAGAGCAAAGGGAAGTCTGAGTACCTTGCTCCTAGAGTTGGGATTATGAAACAAAAGTTCTATGGGATTTGCTACAATTGTGACCAGCCTAGTCACCGTGCTGCTAATTGCAAGATGCCAAAGCGGGTGAATCCATGTCAGGAAAATATGGTGAATGATGATGTGGACATGATAGCGATGGTGTCTGATGTGTATGCCATGATTTTTGAGGTAAACCTTGTAGGTACTAATCATGGTGTTTGGTGGATTGATACTGGGGCAACCCGTCGTGTGTGTGCTGATAAGAGTATGTTTCACTCTTTCAGAGTGGTTGACAATGGACAAAAGCTGTATATGGGCAATTCTGCAACTGCTGATATCAAGGGTGAAGGAGATGTTGTTTTGAAGATGACATCCAAAAAAGAGCTCAAGTTGACTAATGTCTTGTATGTTCCGGAGATTCGTAAGAATCTTGTGTCCGGTTGGCTGTTAAACAAGTTTGGTTTTCGTTTAGTTTTTGAGTCTGATAAGTTTGTTTTGTCTAAGAATCAAGTGTATGTTGGTAAGGGTTATGCCATGAATGGTATGTTTAAGCTCAATGTAATGGTTGTCAAGAATGAAATCAATAAAATGAACTCTTCTGCTTACTTGATTGAGTCTTCTAATGTATGGCATGCTCGTCTTGGACATGTAAATTTTAATTCACTACGTCGATTGATTAAATTTAATAGCATACCAAACTGCCATATTGATTCTAAATATAATTGTGAAACTTGTGTTGAAGCCAAACTTACAAGAACATCCTTCAAATCGGTTAAGCGAACAACCAAACCACTTGATATGGTACACACAGACATATGTGATTTGAAATCACTACCCACGAAGGGTGGCAATAAGTACTTTATCATGTTTATTAATGATTGTACAAAGTATTGCTATGCTTACTTGTTGAAAAGTAAAGACGAAGCTATAGACAAGTTTGTTCTATACAAAAACGAAGTTGAGAATCAACTTGGTAAGAAAATCAAGGTTGTACGAAGTGATAGAGGAGGTGAATACGTGTCTCTATTCGCCGAGGTATGTGCGCAACATGGAATAAGACACGAGTTCACTGCTCCCTATTCACCTCAGCAAAACGGTATTGCCGAAAGGAAGAACCATACCTTGAAGGAAATGGTTACTGCCATGTTGATTAGTTCTGGTATGAGCCAGGATATGTGGGGGGAAGCCATTCTGACGGCTACTTATCTTTTAAATAAGATACCTCGTAAAGAAAAGGAAGAGACTCCTGAAATAACCGAACCCCTTGATATGATTCACATGGTTTTATATGATTTGGAATTCATACCTACTAAGGTAGTGAATAGCGAGTATTTCATCATATTTGTTGATGGTGGTACAAAATATTGCTCTTTATACTTACTTGAAAGTAAGGATATAGACAAGATTGTTCTATATAAATAAGTTGAGAATAAACTTATTATCGAAAACAAGGTGGTTCGAAGTCATATCGGAGGTAAATATGTGTTTCCATTTCTAAGTTTATGCGTTAAACTAGAGAATAAGACACAAATTTATTGCTCTTGACACTCCAATAAGAGAATTATTAAAAGAAAAGAACCGTGCCTTAGATGATATGGTTAATGCCATGTTCTTAAGTCCTGGTTTAAGCCATGATATGTGGGGGAAAGCGAGTATATCGGCTACTTATCTTTTAGATAAGATCCCTTGTAAAAAAATAAGACATTTCTTATGAACTATGTATGAGAAGAAAACTATCTTATAAGTATTTACAAATGTGGGGGAGGATATCTAGCTAAGATATTCGTATTGAACCCCCAAGGTTCAAAAGATTTGACCTGAAACTGTGAATTGCATATTCTTAGTATATGCTCATAACAGTAGTGCTTATGGTTTCTTTGTGTATGTGATATACACAAGGATACCATAATGGAATAAAGAAGTGCTTCCTTCTTTGAAAATATTTATCCTTGTTAATAAAGGAAATTGGAAAATCATCTAGAATAGATGAAAAAGTTGTCCAAGATCAGAGACAACGAGATGATAATGATCTCCAAGATGAGAGACGAGATCAACCCAAAGAAGAAGAGGTTAAACCTAGAAGAAGCAAAAAGGGCAAGAACCGAGAAATTGTTTGGACCCGATTTTGTTTCTTTTATGATAGAAAATGAACCTACTTCTTATCGAAAAGCGGCAACTTCCTCGGAATGGCTCAATGGAAATAAGCCATTAAAAGTGAAATAGATTCTATTTTACAAAATCATACTTGGGAGCTCGTGGATTTACTTTCGGGTTGTAAACCACTAGGCTATAAATGGATCTTCAAGAAGAAGAGGAAAGCCGATGGCACCATTAACAAGTACAAAGCAAGAGTGGTAATCAAAGGATTTAGACAACGTGAAGGTCTAGATTACATTGATACTTATTCGCTGGTTACGCGAATAACCTCGATTAGAATGATACTTGCTATTGCCGCATTAAGAAATTTATAAGTTTAACAAATAGATGTGAAAAAGGCATTTCTAAATGGAGATTTAAAAGAAGAAGTATATATGAACCAACCTGAGGGTTTCATGGCTCCTGGATTAGAGAGCAAAGTTTATAGGCTTGTTAAGTCATTATATGACTTAAGGAAAGCTCCCAAACAAGGACATCAAATTTCACCATATCATGTAAGAATGTGGATTCAAAATTAATGAATGTATGTGTGTACTCATGTGTTTATACATAGATGGTATAATTATCACTAGAAGTGATAAGAAGATAAACAAGTCCGCTAATGACATGTTGGAGTCAAGATTGACATGAACTTCATTAGTTGTTGAATATGGTTTTTGGAACTAAGGTCATGTGAACCAATATGGATTTGTTTTTGAAGTCAAAAACATTATAAGGACAATATTCTTGAGAGGTTCAATGTGGGGGATTCCAACCTAGCTAGAATTCAATGACATCTTTTAATCTAAAGGTGTTGCCCATTTTGAATACTCAAAGAATATTGGGCATCTTATGTGTTTAATGACGAGCGTCTGACCTGATTTACAACTTATAGTCAGGTGGGGACCATTTGAGTAATTATTACATGAGTACTATGATTGCATTATGGAAGATATTCGACTGCTATCAAATGATAGAGTAATTCAAATACGGATTCTTATATGTATAAGAATCTAGATCCACTAGAGCGAATGTATTTACGCTAAGTGGGAAGCTATGTCTTAGAAACCTTGAAAATATTTAAAACAGACGCTTATAGCTAAATCTATGATGAAATCTGAATTTATCATTTAAGATAAATTTATATTTACGTTAATTCCTAAAGAACATACCAAGATGGCGTAAACCGGTAATGGCTATGTTTATAAAGTGTGATAGTCAATTGAATTTTGACAGAGCTCATATCACAATGTAAAACGGTAAGTCGAGACATATTCATCATAGACGGTGATTGGTGCGACAACTACTCTCAAATAGAGTTATTACGATTGACTACGTAAAGTCAATGGATAACATCGCAGATCTGCTTACGAAAATCTTAAGCAGAGAGTTAGCTAGAGAGTCGTCTAAAAGAATGTGACTAAAGCCCTTAAAGGAATAAGTTTCTATGAAGGAAAACCTAACCCAGTTGACTGGAGATCCCAAGATCTGGGTTCAATAGGACAACCTAATCATAGAAATGTGGGGGAAGTCACGTCAATTTGGGGTGTTACTTAAAATTGTAGCATCCTACTCCATTCCTATAACAAATGTGACTTGTTGAGGTTAAACATATGGCTTTAATGATTCAGGATGAAATCATAAAGCATAATGATTCAAGATGAAATCGTAAAACATATTTTTAATGATTCAGGATGAAATCACCTATGTGAGAGAGAAGTGGGGTCGCTTCGAAGGGAATTGTGGGGGGCGTAATTCCTAAGAGCTCTTGCAGAACCAGGCTAGTGTTCATGACCATAACGAGCACGACTATGAGGACTTTACAAGGTCAGGGAGAGTCTTGTGTGAGTGTATATTGTCGTCTACGTAAATAGATGTTGAGTTTATGGACATCTCATCTACTCAGATCTAGAAGACTAAGTGCATCTCACAAGGTAAGGTTCAAAGGGTCACACCTACCTATCCTATGCAGGACTCAACCGCAAAAATTTCGCCGAAACTTTCTTGTGTTTTCGACCGATTTCCATTCATGTGGGGGATTGTTGGAAAAATAGTATATGTTATATATATTTATGTCTAAAATGGAGATAATATGAATGAGATATCGTGTCTCAAAGTGGGACACGTGAAACACAAAATCTAGAAATCTATTTTAGGAATAGATTTAAACTTATCAAATAAGTTTGTATAGAATATTTTGTGTCATTAAAAGATATGCAAATATTTTTTGTTAATAAAAGATTTTCTTAAGTTGGGCAGTTATTTATCTTGAAGAACAAGACAACATTTTCACTATAAATAGAGGTCTAGTCTCATTCGTTTTAGACACAACAAAATATGCAGCTCCATAGAAACCAAGTTCTAGCAATCCTTTCGATTAGAAATGTATGACTTCTTCCGTGATTTTTCAGGCAAGTTTGTCAGGTCCGACTGTACAACAACTTTGGACGTTGTACCCTGGGAAACATACGGCGAATCTATTTTAAGGGAATCATGTTAAACACAAGCCTCGTTCCACGGCCTTTTACTGCTTTTATTTACTTTTCGTTATATAGTGTCTATCTTCTGCTTCTACTCCTTTCTGTTTGTTATTTAATTTTCTGTTAATTTAATTTATTGTATTATAATTTGATTTTATTAATAAAAAGTGAAACAGTTTCCCTACGAATGGTTCTTCATAGGTAATTGGATGCTACATCCTTTTAGTCATGAATACTCTAACCATGTTAAACACATACCCCCAAATATTTATCTCCTTCGTTGGTGATACTCGAAGTCCAAGGTTAATTTTTAATCCCCATAAGCTTGCAATAAAGCACGAATGTAACTCTTCTTTAAGTTAGGAAGGTCCATGATGATACCTCTTGTGATACTCTCGCGTAGCATGATGCATTGTTGCCCGCGAGTATCATGAGCGGTATCATCATGGACCTTCATAACTTAATGAAGATTTTCATTACGAGGAATGGTAAGAGTAAATCTGGTAACAATTTATCTAAAATGAGTGAAAGGATAGAAATTGAAGACGATTTGTGGTTTGTTGTAAGATTACTATAATTACAAAATTGACCTTATACTTTAAGTATCACCAACGAAGGAGATGGATATCACGAAGTTCAACGCCTCAATTTCCTATGAAGAACCCTTTGCTAACCTTAAGCACGTTTGCATCAAAAAACCCTTTGCTAACCCTGACTCTGCTTGTGTTAATGCTTTCAGGAGGTTTAATTTGCACAATTGACATGAACATGAAACTGTTCTGTGATTCCTTAAAGTCACACTTCCAAAAGTACCCAATAGCTTTGTCTATTTGTCTTATGTGGAGGGAATTTTAGAGAATCTGAGATTTTTCAAGGTTTTAAACACAGATAAAGCTCACTCTGTACATGCACCTAATTCAGCTAACAAATAATAGTTTGACTCATCGAATAATGCTACAAACTCCATTGCGTCAAACAAGCCAACGCACTTCTGTGATCCAATATGGCTGGGATATGAAAATCCTTTTCAGCTGAGATACCCTTTTCATCGTATTCACAACCTTATATCTTGGATTAAAAATGTATTATCCGCAACCCATCCGTTTGGAAACGCTAAAAACATGGCTTATAGATTTTTAAGGAACTAATATGTTTCCGAATAAATTTATCCATTACATCTTGGAATGCATCAACCTCAACATGGTTGAAAAAACAAATCTTAGACATACTTGCAGCAAGGTTGAACACACCCGATAGCCTTCCTTAGTAGAGAAATAGAGGTTACTTAGGGCCTCTATACAATTACAAACTGCCCATTGTGTGCATTTGACAAAGATGTGAAGAATTTGAAGGCCCATCCTAGCCCCAGTTACAGCCAATCTCTGCCATTGTACTCACAAACCCACCTTTCATAACCTTATTGGGCTTTGAAAAAGCCCATTAACCAAACATGTAACTTTTTTGTGACACAAATACCAATTCTCAACAACACCAAAGCCCCAATTACCCTTTTTATAAAAATAAGGACCAAAAATGTAAATTTTAACAACCTTGTTTTTATTAATTAAAAATGAAAAAAAAATAAGAAATGGGCCAAAAATGCCAGTTTGAATTATTGTTTTAAAGAAAAATAAAAAGAGTAATATTAAAAAGAGGGACTGAAATATGCCAATTTTCCAAACTTCGTTTTCCCTTTTAATAAAGACCAAGGACAGAATCTGCTATTGCCAATTACTTCTTTATTTTCTATTGTTTTATAAAACCACAGGGGCCAAAGCTGTCACTTTCCAAACTTTATTATCATAATGTTTTTTCGGCTTAGATGAAATGAAAAGAGAGCCAAAGATGGGGGGGCACTCTTGCCTCTTCCCCATTCATCCCATTTAAACCTGAACCACAACAGGGTATATACACCACCATTACGCCATACCATACCCCTCCCCTTTACACGGATTCACTCCCATAACCAACCTCCCTAGTTACACTTTCTACAGCTATCCCCATACCCTTTCCACTCCCATAACCCTTTAAGATTGCCACCTTGGCCAAATCTTGCACAAACCGAGCAAACACCTATCGGTTGAGATTGTATGGAAATAAACACAAAACATGAATCCAAGGGCTAGTAGTGTGTGTATGAGGGTCCTCTACACTCACAACTAACACATTGTGAAGGACCAAAGAAAAGTCTTTGGACTTATATAATAGGAAGAAACACAGCCGAAGAAGAACACACCCTGTTTTTAGTTTAAAATGCTTTAATTAAGTCTTTCTTTTTGCATTATTTGTAATTTAGTTCTTTTTAAAAGTTTATGTTGTAAGTTCTTTAATGTTAATGAAAAGTTAAGAATTTTACTTTGAAAAATTGCAAGTGACCACTGTGTAAATTTAAAGCTTCATATTAGCTCTTTAAACCTGTTAAACTTGTATAAGAATGTGTCAAGATGGTTAAACATTACTTATAATCACCTTTCTCAGCCTTCCCTTAACTAAAAATCAGTAAAAAACGTTTTTTATAAAATTAAAGGGGTGTTTGGTATTGACCTTAAAATATAGGGTGCTTTTGGTGTGTTGTAAATGGGTTGTAACCACTCAGCCAACTTTGGCTGAGTGTGTAGGGTTTATTAGTGCACTTTAACCAAAAGTTTTAGTATAAAAATAAATTTTTAAGGGTCCTTAATAAATTGTCAAAATTTAAATAAGCCAAAGTGAGCTTAAGTGCTCCAGCTGCTTATGCAGCTTAAGCACATTGTTTTTGTGCTTGTTATTGTTGTTACTAGCTCTTTTCAAAAGCCTTGTTCTGTCCCTTTAATTTGACCAAGTGAAAGTCAAAGCACTCATAAGTCATTTCTTTGTAAACCCCCATTTTCAAGCCACAAAATCAGCAACTTTTTCTTAACCCTAATGGCTCAAACTTTGAAAATAAGCTCATTTGCCTCCCTTTTTAATCTGTTTATGGTTGGTTTTGGGTAAAAAGCACCAATGTGCTTATTTCAATAAGCTAAAAAAGCCCTTAAGCTCACTGTGCATTTCCCCTGGTGCTGAGCACCATAATTCAGCCCCACTTTTCTAGCTTATTTAATATTAAGCCCTAGGTTCTTAGTGTTTTTACTTATAGCTTGTAGGTAGTTCTAGTAGGTTTAGCAGCTTATTTAATTTAGATTGCTCATTAGATTAACTTAATATAAGCTCAAAAGTAGGCCTTTTCTGTTTTCTTTTTAAAACTGCCAGCATAGCTTATCTCATTTCCAGCTTATTTTAGGGCTTATTCTAGAAACCTTAGCTTATTTAGGACTCCCCTCTCCCTATTAACTGTTTCCCATAAGTTTTAGCTTATTTTGTTAGCTTAAATCCC
>BQNB010151532.1:2561-15887 GCA_026074375.1 Tanacetum coccineum | reverse complement strand
CAAAGCTTCCGCACAATCTCTGAAAATCAATGTCTTCTTCAAATACTAAAAGTTATAATGATTGGAAGAAGATACATCATCAAAGCTTTCAAAGATTCCAACAGATATGAGCATGTGAGACTAAAGATCAGCGTATGGCAAAGTCAAAGTGAAAGAAGATCACAAAGTAATTCAGAGAAGTAAAGCTTAAACAAGTCAAAGATCAAGATCAAGTCATCACATCAAGTTCTGAAGATCATGATCAAGGTGTTAACGTTTGAATTACCAAAGCACAACAAGTGAAGTACCCTATCAACAACGAGCTAAAGAGACAAGCACGAGTGAGCTAACTTCTCATGACCTCATCTAGGGGGAGATTGTTAGGTTCACATAAATGGACCCGAACAAAGAAGCTTCGGTCACTCGAAGATACAAGACAAAAGTCTAGCTCGAAAGACAATGTTAATTAATGTTTATTATGTATACGGGCCAAGATGTAAAAAGCCCAAAAGAAAGCCCTCAAAGGCAAATCCTAGTTAGTATAAATACACCTAGTTTAGTCAAAATTAGGTTAGCTACTCCATTATTATAATTTTCATCTTTAGGGTTTGTAGCAATTTTTGTTTCTTTCAATCAAAAGTTCTTTAATGTTTAATCTTTTGTGCTATTGATCTTGTGATTAATCTTTGGAATGATCTAGGGATCCTACAACCCCTGTAGCCTTTCTTGTTATGACCCATATTGCCACATTTACCATACTTGATTGACTTGCCCTTTCCTAGAAAGCTTACCTAACGAAGCACTTTGACTTGCAATCTCATCATTTGACTTCTTCCTCTTCTTTGGTGAGCTGCCAACTTGGGGTTTGTACAAAGGTGATATTATGATTGTTCTAGACTCAACTACTAGCCATATCTCCCTTCCATTACATGGGTTGACCTTGAATGAGTATACATGTGCCCGTGTTTCAAGTTTGTAAGCAGCATGAACCCATTGTTCAGGTATAGCAACTCCCATTGAATTCTCAAACATGTTGTATATTGCAGCCACATCATGTTTACATGGTATTCTAGTCAGATCCCACTTCCTACAAGAACACACCCTTGTATCCATGTTAACAACACACTGATCCCTGTAAGGCCCAGTTACTTGATATAAAAAATCTCCATTCCATTAAACAATGTACTTAGTAGCCTTTTTTATATCCTCAAAGAGGGTTATCACAGAAGGAGTAAGTGGTCTAACAGTCTTAGCTATCACTTTTTGAACTACCATAATCCTCTTCATCAAGTACTCTCTAATATATTCCAAACAAGTAATGATGGGTTGATATCTGCCATCAACTAACTACCTATTGAACACCACACATATGTTGTTTAAGAGTAGATCACATTTAGCTCTGCCTGTTCAACAAATCACATACTATATAAGCATATGACTAATTATTAATATGGTTTTGTCCATTGTGAGTTACTTAATTACCTGAAAAATAGGCTCTAATCCCTTGTTCTAATGGAATCTTCATCAACCAATCATAAGAATCAGAGTTGTATGACTTGAGCTCATCCATCTTTTTCTTGAATTCACCAACAGAAGTGGCTTTGGCTGCATTCCAAAGCATCTCCATGTACATACCTCATTTACATTGTGACTTCATATTCTCATGAATATGCCTAACATAGTACCTGTGTTCAACACTTGGAAACACACTTGTAGTGGCTTTTATAAGTCCCTGTGGACAGTTAAGGTTAAGGATGAGATTAAAACTGTACCTGTTCTGAGTTTACATAAAACACATGACAAATTATACAATAAAATGTGTACCTTTTGCCTATCAGAAATGAAAGTGTAGTTAAAGTTGGCTTTTATACCAAGATCCTCTCTAAGTAAGTTCAAAAACCAACACCAAGATGCCTTACTTTCTGCTTCAACTATAGCATATGCTACTAGATAAATCCCATTGTTTGCATCAACCCCAACTGCTGTTAGTATTTGACCTGGACAAGGACCTGACATGAAGCATCCATCTAATACTAAGATTTCTCTGCCATAAGCTCTAAAACCTTGTTTAAGAGCTCCCAAACATACATACACCCTTCTAAAAGTTCTTGTCAGAGACTCTAGATTTGGTTCTTATTGTACATCAATCCTAATAGTTGTGCCTGGATTTTGATTAATCAATTATTGGGCATATTCTCTAAGCAGTGAATACTGCTCCTTGAAACTGCTTGTCATTTTATCAGTTGCAATTCTCTTTGCCCTAAAAGCTTTCATCTTTGAGACCTCCACATCAAATTTTTTCTGCATCTGATCTTGAACTCCCTTCACAGGAATATCAGGATTAGTAGCAAGTGATTTGATAATATGATCTAAAAGAAACCTAGATGTACATGCTTTAATTTCTCTTGATTGTAAGCAGTTGTGATATTCAGTTAATGTTCTTACCTCCCATCTGCCTTCATTAGTGTATGTAACAAGCATTGTCTAAGGGCATGATTATTTGTCTTTTTTCTTTGGTTTATTGACCTTTTTACGCTTCCCCTGTAGTGTTTTGTCTTTGCCTAAAATATTCTGCTTGCCACTAATTTTGTTCTCTCTAATAACTGGACCATCTTTTTATTTGAGAAAATTCATTTTTGCCCATATCAGTATCAATAGCAACATAAAGGACCAATGCTAGAATTGTGCCTTCACATCTAACTCTCACCCTTTTTTATCATTTTTGACCATTATTATCTTTCTCCTAGTTTCAACTGAATGCATCCTAACTCTTCCTGTCACCCTTTCCTTAGTAGCAAATTGCTGCCCTAAGTAGAAGTAATACTTATTGGGACCCTTGTTTTTTTTGCTTGCCTATTATTCTTAATTCCCTATGTTGAATTTTCCTTTCAGAATCAATTTCATCATCTAAGTCACTGCCAAATGAGTCATAATCAATGACATCTAGATCATCTTCCTGAACTTTAACAGCACCTATACTTAAATCATGTTTAGGGTCTATAGTGAAACTGAAATTATTCATACTCACATGAACATCTTCAACTATATTCTCATCATCATCAAACACTTCATCATGCTCTGGATCATAATCCAAATCCTCTAAATCACTACCACTTGTATAATCTCCTTATGCGTCACTCTCTTCTTCTAATTCATTATCTGCATCAACCTTTACTTCTTTGAACTTTCCAATAGGACCAACCCCTTCTATCTCAAATAGCATCTCTAAGTCAAGTACATCATCGACTGTAGAACAGTTACTTACATGAACTACCATCTGCTTCCCAGTGATCTTATCCCTAGTGATCTGCTTCCCAAGGTTTGCATAGTCACCTAGTATCTCATCAAGATCTTTAAAAGGATCATCAACACTCTCTACTACAATTGGTCCTTCCACAGAACTAGTAGGCTGTTTTTCACTTAAATTTTTCATTACTTCACCAATGCTTAATGACTTATAGCTAACCCGTTCCCACTCTTTTGTTAAATTCCTATGACACGTAGGTGTTAAATTCCTATTCACATCAGGACTGCTATTAATTTCTATAGGACCCTTTCTTAAGTGATTAGCAACTGCTATTGCAACTCCCTTCTTAGGTGTAACAAAGATACTACTTCCATGTTCAACATACACCAAAATGATCTTATAGTCCTTAACATACTTTTCCATCTCTAACACATCAGCATCATCATTCAAATGGTACATACCATAATCTAAGCCTAATCTTGGTATCAAAAACAATAGTACATTAAGTCTGCTACACCATAACCTAATTTAACTACCATATCTTTAAGGTCATGTAAACAAAACTCATCAATGTCAACAACATTAACTGATGATACATGTCCACCAACGTAAGACCTGCTAGGTGTTGGTGTAAAGCACCTGCCATGATGGATTTCCAATGTGAGTGACTTAGCGGTACGACCTGCAATTATAACCATGTAATATTAACAACAGTTGTACCATCTCTAAAAAGCTCCATCATAATTTTAAGTAACACGAAAATGGATTTCCAATGTTCTTACCATTTTGTACAGCTTTATCAGTGTTTGAGCTATCTTTAGGCTCATTCAAATCAAAACTTATCTTCACCATGATCAAACAATGAAAAAAAAGCTCAAGGATTGCATGTGTGAGAGGACAAAGAAGAAGAAGGGATGAAGTGTGTTACAAAAGAGTCAAAGAGTCAAGTTTAATTACACGTTAGGTGAATACTAAAGGTGAAGGGACGGATTTGCCCCTGAGGAAACAAAAAGTTAACAAAATTGTGGATGGGGTTAGGGTCAAAGGACCGGTCAACCTATTTAGGTCAACCACAGGGACGTCTAGTGTAATTATCGAGGCAATAGGACGAAACATGCAATTTGGGTATAACCACAAGGACGATCTTTGTAATTAACTCTTTAGGTAAAGTCAAAAAAATATAAATAATAAAACTTGATACATAAAATACCTACACACAACGACACGTTAGACGATTACAGTTTTGTAAGGTTGATTGTTTTTACATAAGAATATGTATATAAAACTCACTTTGTTCTCTTAATAGACGATGTTGTCTAAAGTGTCACATTGAGTTTTGTTGTTCTCGTTTAACTAGATTAAACTTAACCACAATGTTAACTTAATCTAACTCATGCTTAATAGTAATATAATGAAAAGGTTTTGTTACAAGATATAAAACTTAAAAGTAAAGACACAAAACTTTTCAACATTTAACTCTTATTTGATATTTATCAAAGAATTATACTCGGTTGCTAGCGGAAAAAACAACCGGTATTGAATGACAATGTATAGTATGTGATCGCCTCTCTAAAACTCAAAGTAAACCAAAGTATTACTTTTAGATACAACAATGCTAACCAACTGACTGACTCGTGAACTTAGTTATTTTTGGAGAAGGGGAGTGTTTGTGAATGTTTCACATTTAATGCACAAACTTGATTCTACTCTTTTACAACGAGTTCTATTTATAGGCTAAAGATTGGGTAATAAGTGATTGTCCCAAGGTTAATTGGATAAGTACATTCATATGTTTGTCCCTATTACATTAGGCTATTCTAAGTAAAGGACAACACACTTTCTAAAGGTCAATGATGACACTGACCATGTTCTTTTACCTAAATATGGATATGTTGACGTTAGGGAATAAGTACTTATACTTATCTTTTCAAACATATCCCGCCTATTCTTCAGTCACTTAAACATTTGTCTAAGTCTTTAATTCTTTAAATGTTAAAGACTTTAAATGAAGTTTAGTGAGCTTATTGCCATGACTCACTGAACCCATTACCTTCTTCTTTGGTTCAGGGACCTCATTTACTAAGATGAAGATCATTTGACACTGAATTGCCCAACAATCTCCCCTTATTTGGATATAAATATAGCCTAAATGATTTTTAGTGTAAGTAAGTAAATACAACTTGATCTTACATTGATATTCAAGAAAGCAAGTAGGGGAAACTGATAACTAAAATACTTCATTAAAACTGAGGTTACAACGACCTATCAGTCTATTACAAAAGTACAAAATAAAACAAGTACTTAGACATCATTGAATCCCATCAACTCTAGCTTGACTTTCTTTGTTATAAGTTTATCCTTTTCATGTTGTTCATGAATCATTTTGTACATCAGTAACATAAACCTCTGATTTGTTGTAGATATGTCATTGAACGCCACCATCTTGTAGCGAAGTAATGTCTCAGTTTTAACCTTTTGCACATCACTTACTCTTTGCAATGCTTCGTCTCCAAACACATCAATGAAGAATAATCCATACTCTGGTTCCTCAATTACTTTGTTCTTCACAAACTTTACCCCTTCAGGAAATGTACGATTGTAATCTAGACCACGAATATAAGTTTCACGCTCAAGCTCTACGCCTTCCTTTTCCTGTTGGAGGGTAATGAGGGATCTTGTTCAGGTAAAGGTAGTGACTCATCAATGTTTAGAGTCCTTGAATCTGTTAGGATATCATATCGATATAACCATCAATACTATGAGTACGCAGCGGATGGATCTAGTTTGATGTGTATGAATTAACAATAAAAGTAACATGTAATTTTACTAACCTTTTTATCAATAGAGTTACTAAAATGATTGATGTTCTTGATCTTGGATCTTGAAACTTGAAACCCTAAACAACCACCTCTAAAGATTTCTAACACTACACGTCAGGGGAATACGCTAGGATGCTAGTGCTTGCTTCACGAACGAACAACAAAGCTCTAAGCTTTTGTTTCTAAAATACTCAGTCACCTGTTTCTTAGAAAAAGAAGCAGCTGATTGCTATATAGATTTTAAAGGAGAGAACTAAATTTATTCCATGCATTCAATATATTGCATGCATGTGGATTTCATGCATGTATATGATATAGCATTGCAACGGTATTAATGGCATGTGGATATTTTAGGGTTATAACATGTGTCATATGGTATGTAACAAAACCATTTCGAAGGGCCCTAGGGTATTTATATAGGCCCAAACTTGTTCTCCAAGTTTGAGTCTATCACCTCCTTAACTTCCAAAACTCGACACTCTCCCACCTTTCTAGTCCCTTCCATGGCCGATTCCTTTACCTCCAACCCCACGAGTTTTGGTTTGCAAACTAATAAGCTCCTCACTTATTAATTAATGCCTTTAGTTAATTATAGCGATTAACGGTATAATTAACGAGCATTTATTATTTCGTGAAACATATTAACATAATTACTAAATATATACAAAATATAAAATATATTAATTACATTAATAAACATATTCTTTGTGTATACGTGTGTGCCCCCGATATGCTCACGTATTTCTTTGTCGTATAATAATTAACTATGCAACAAACATATACCAACAGCTCCTACTTGCGAGTGTCATAGCTTAATAAACTATACTAACAATGGTTAGCGTCTAGCAACACCTCATTGCTCTCAGAAATACCTGAGTTATGGTTTCAAGAAACATCTCAATATAATGGTTTATTATCATTGATATATTAAACATCCCTTTATTTCAAATACTGTTAAACCATGGATATGGATCCTTACTCATTCCATATAGTTTAACTATTTAGTTTCTCGTTATAAATATTAATTCTGATTACCAAATGTAATCAAGTATCATCTTGATTCACACTTTAGGCACGTCCATGCAAACATCTGATTAATTTTGGAGAGGCGTCAATAGTTTCATACTACACAAGCAAGTGGAGGAACAAATTATGTATTGACTGCAAGTGTCATGGATGTTGCTTCCCATCACTTCTAAAAATAGCCTTTATAACTATCTTATTCAGGAAAGTGCTTGACTTATAATCAAAAAGTGATATCCACACATACAAGACTTATCTGCACCTTAAGTTTAAGGACGATTAATAAAACCATTTTTGATATATTATTCATGACAAGGATCCAAAAGTAAATATTCGAATATTGGGGAATTCCAATATGCATCCCTTATGAATAACATATGAGTTTGATGAGAACAATCCACAGATTCAAAAATGTATAACCAAATACTCACATTTGTCTTAATTTAACAATATCCCATATTGTTACTTGACAATGGATGAATTTATAATATTTAAATTATTCAATGATTAAACATGCAAATATAGAACACAATAGTATAAATGAAAACGATCATACCATGCACATCAATCCATTATTTAACACAACTGCTTACAGATCCAAAATACTAATAAACAGATGTGCATAAGACTATTTAGTAAGTTGAAATCCATTTTTCTCGACATTCTCAACTCTTCTGGTACAAGACAGCTAAATAGTCATCTGATTAAACTTTTCGAATACTTGTTTCAAAATTACAAATTGTGAAGGAGTTGAATAATATGATGAGCGTCATATTGTGTATGTGCATACTATTACAAGTGTCATATTACAACATTTCCCCAGTACTGTTCATAGGTTATTTGAAGCTAGCAAGATACCTATCTAAGACAGTCATCTCAACCATGGTTATCAAGATCGATATCTTGATCGTAGGATCGTACGACTTTACGATCCTACATAAGAAAACCTTGCAAGATCGGAGTAGGATCAGAGATAGCATAAGATCGAAGTAAGATCGTAAGCTAGATAGTAAGATCGTAGGATCGCTATCGATCCCGGTCCTAGTAAAAAGCTTAATTTTTATTATTAAAAATAAAAACAAGTCTAATTGACGTAGTTTTACTCATACACATGGCCCACCACCAAAATTTATGTAACACCCCCAAAAATCACAACGTAGCGGAATACAACATGGGGTGCTACTTCATGGCATAAGGTACATGTTATAGAAAATGACTATAAGTGAGACGTTTTGAAAAAATCAACCATTCGATAATTTTTATAAAATATCAAAGTTACAACAGGTCTCATTTACAATGCAATATAAAACAATTTTTAAAACGTTTGTCGAACGATACTCAATTTATAAAGCCTTCAAGAATATATTTATATCCGCGCGACTCGAATGCTCCTAGTGCTCAGCTAGCAAAATAAAAACCTGAGAAAATACATGCAAAAACGTCAACAATAATGTTGGTGAATTCATAGGTTTAAGTAAAAGCAGTATTGAAATAATTCAAGTAATATTTTAGTAAGAAAAGTAGCGTTACAACATTTCAAAGCAATATTTCCGAAATCCGAGTAGTGATTCAATAAATCAAGTAATGTTCAGAAGTGGACCACAAGGTTTAAGATCAGCCAGGGACAATATTTCAAATATAATTCAACTGTATCGCATTGAGCTCATGACACCGAACCTTGACAATAACGCATATCATATGCATTCACGGTTGCCCTAGTACTAGGTATTATTGCCTCATACCTTGGATTCTCAATACAAATTGTCCATTAACTAGGCGGGGTGCTCGAAAGGATTCGATTCATACCCTCGGACAAGGTTGTCAAACCCAATAGATCTATTAATTATACTAGCGTTTATCCCGCAGGTAATTAACGGTTTATGAAATTAGGGACTTTGGCAATAGCGACTCATGCAGATAAATTCATAATCGGGTCAGGCTTACCCTTCAAGCACTTGCGTCCTATTTAAAACAATTAATGTGTTCAAAACTCACTGTTTTCATATATAGGAATTCAATGATTTCAAATCATGTAGTAAGCGAATCAAGCCTTAATAAGTTCATAAGTAAACAACCATGTATCGCATATGTTTTAGAAGTCATATATTAAGCAAGTAAAAGCTTTAATAAAAGTAATCATGTAACGCTTATGTAGTATAAATCAATGTGTTTACTTGGTAAAACGAGCATGTATTCTCACCCTGAAAACAGTTTATGAAAACCATTAAAAGAGAAAAGGTGGGGCTATGAACTCACCTAGAAGCAATGAAGTATCAAACGAGAAATTCAATCAAGGAGAGAATGGCGTCAACGTCTCACTCGCGACCTATAATAATGGTGCGCGATTTAGAAGAATATATAAATTATAAGCAAATGCATAATTTGCATAAGTATATGAAAATATATATCGACATGCATGTAATCTTATACCATAGAATCCATGTGTGCGCCTCAACTTACTTATTTCTACCCACTTAAATGTTTCGCCTTAAGTTTAACTCTATTTTAACCCATTTCGACTAATATGTAATTTTTAATGAAAATTACTCATTTTGACCCATTATCAAGATTAAGACATCTAGACGCGAACAAAAGCGAAAGACTAACTTATTGTAATTTCAGCTTTAGTTAATATATTTTACGCCTAATCATTCTTCATAACGCTAATTAACCATTAAAAGAACTTCGCTAAGTTTGACTTTTTATTATATATATTTCCTTAAATCTGACCCGTCTGAAACGACCCGCTAAATCACATTTTCACGACTCGGGCTCTAAAGCAATTTGATGTAAAACGACGTTTCGGACAACTTTTTAGTTTTAGCCGAGACCCGAAACCCAACAGAAAATGATCAAAATACCCCTGCAAGTTTTTGTAGAAAATTAACATCTTTTTAACAAAAACGCAGAATTTCTTTTAAGTTTTTGACCCATTAACATACATTTTTAACCTTAGTTATCATCGCGAGAAAGTAAAATGGCATTTTAAACAACTTTTTAGTTTTACCAGAGACTCGAAACTCGACAGAAAAGGACGAAAATTCCCCTATATCAGATCTGATGCAAACTAAAAAGAAAAGAAAAACGCAGATTTTATTCTAAGCTTTTTAACCCGTCATTACGCATTTTTATGACTAACAAGCCTCACGAAAAAATAAAACGGCGTTCCGGACAACTTTCGTGTTTTGGCCGAAGGCCGAAACGGACCAGAAAATAATGAAAATGCCCTTTTTCGAATCTGACAGCAACTAATATTTTCAATAGTGCAGAAATTTAGCGAAACATTTTCTAAACTTCTTTTGACCATAAAAACTTCATTTTTGAGAGTTACGAGACGATCCACCTACCGAAACGTTCATAATAACAAGCTCTATTATGTTTTTCAGCTAAAATTCAGTTTTGGAAATTTTGACTCTCCCAAACACGACCTCTAATTTTCTGCCCTATACGGGTAGCTTTAAACCCCCTTCAAAACTCCAATTTCTCATACCACAAACGTCGCCAACATACTTAAACTATCCTAACACCATTACTAATCATCACAAATCAACCAAACACCTCAAAACGCAACATGCACCACAACCTATGGATTCTTGATATGAAATTAAATACATGCATACATAATTAAAATTAATCAACATAAAAAGGTTAATAAAATACTTACAATCACAATGTAAATAGCAAGAAAATCAACATAATTAAACCCTTGTGGGTTTGATTTTTGGCCGCACACCACACAACCCATTTTTACCAAAACCCTAACTTTTTAGCAATCAAAATCTTGCACAATCACTTGCAATTAAACCCTTGATGCTTCAATAGTACCCAAAATCAATTAATTCTTCAAAATCAAAAATCTTTAAAAACTAAAAATCTTGAAAAGGTCTTGCATGGTTGATTTTTCTATGAAAAGAATGATGGGGATTAGTATATGAATGATATTGGAGTAATGAGAATTGATTTGAGAATTTTTGGTGAAGGTTTTAGTTAATGTTGTTGGTTCGATGTACACAGGAAGGAGGAAGGTAGCAAACAGAATTTTGTTTTATAAAATTGTAACTGTGTTTTTTTTAAAGGAATTTGAGTAATAGTTGACTTTATATATGAAGCCTTAAGTGAATAGTTATCTTCCTAATTTAATAAAATGCAAATTAGGGGGGTGTTTGGTTTTTAGTTTTGATGGAGCCTAAAACAATTAAAGAGGGTGTTTGGATTATATGTTATGTTTATAACCTATATTTTTATTTTTATTTTTCTAAAACATTGCCACGATATTTGTTTTTAAAATGCGTAGTTAAATTATTAAAAATTGTAAAAACACTATTTTGACGCGGTTTCGGCTAAACGCGGATAAAAGTCGAAAAATATTAAAATGAAAAAGAAATAAGCTCTCGAAGCTAAAATATGTTATTGATTTCTCAAACGTTAAAATGGATAAATATTCAAGGCACGATTCGTAACTAACTAAAACGACGATTTTCGATAAAATGGCTAAAACAAAAATAATAAATTCCATAAAAATTAGAAATAGAATTTAGAGCTCGGTTTAAATATTGATCTTAAATTCAGAAATGTTACATTATCTACCCCTTAAGCGAGCGCCGTCCCGGTGCTCAATTCGCCTTTTTCGCCGTATGGTTACTTGTGAAGAGATGAGGATATACTCAAGTCCTCGTCGAGGTTTCCAACAAAATTTGAATGAACAATAGTCAAAGCATCGAATATATGCAATAAACATGAGAGAACGGATTGAATGTCGTGAGAATCCATAAAAGGAAGGATTAAATAAATGACTTGAAGAAAAAGCCATTGGAACAGAGAATTTAACAAGTCATCAATTCTTGGAAGCGGTATGTGGTTCATTACTATTAGCTTATCAAGTTCGCGGCGCTCGATACACATTCGGAAAAATCCATATATCAAATTACAAGTCGAAAGGAGTTCATAGCCCAAAGAATGATTCGTACAGACGAACGTACGCTATGTCAGATACACATAAGCCCACTCATTCACAACTCGTCACTTACATAAAGAGGCGTCCCAATCTATGTAAGTAAAGAATTATGAACTTATGGTTCGGCGGTTTATAATTTCCTTATTCAAATGAAGAGGCGTCCCAATTCATTTCAATAAGATAATTATAATTCATCCTACTTAAGTATTGCCAGCACAAAACACAATATTACAACAACGTCAAATGCTACATTAAGTAAAGGGGGTGACTTCTTGACGGCATGATTCTTCGAAATCATAACAAGTAACGAGAAGAATAATAAGACGTTAGTCAATCGCGTTCCAAAGTCAAGTGCCAAAAGACGGCACGATCCGAGGTGACAAGGTAAAGTAGTACTCTCATCGACTGGAAGACTTCAAAATGATAGATTACGAAACAATATATGAGATTCAAAAGCATAAGACTATTGTTCAAACTTGAAGCCGATCGAGAAAATAACTAGCGGAATTGACAAACTACACCGAATTTCAATACCATCAAAAGGAAATAAAGTAAAGTCGCGTAAGTGTTTTGGAGATCACTGCATTACTCATAATATATTGAAGTAAATGAACTCATTAAGACCTACCATAGTACTATACACATATGTAAGTAATTATTATTACGTAGACGGTTTCGCCTTTAGGCTTAGATTAGCGCATGCATCAAATCAAGCTCGATTGAAAAGCATCGCGAAATTATACATAACATGCAGGTAGGCGTACCCACGATCCAAATTATAATCATACGTTAGCCATAACACCAAGGCGACACAGCGACCGTAAATAGTTAAACTCACACAAATCACTTCTATATAAATAGAGGGTGTTAGCCTCAAAAATATTGAGTCGAACATGAAGCTCGTTCATTAGGAATATTAGGTCTCGGTCATTTATTAAATAGGCTAGAACGGAATCGGGCTCGTTAAATTAATCTAATATTGTATGTGTGAGGACTAAAGTCCAAAGTAATCCCGAGCCCAACCCATAATCAAACACCACATGGCCCAAAGAAAGCCTCATAGGCCGGCCCATGTAGGAAGTATAAATACCCCTCTTCAAGTGTGAAGAGGGTGTTGGTTCATTTGTTTTTCACACATTAGAAATCAAACATCTATTTTCTCTTTACTTTCTCTCTCTTGTTTCTCTTTCTAAAATTCTTTCATATTTCTTCTTATCTTTACCGACATTTGGTATCACTCGTCACGGGTGGGTTTAGTGATTTTGTGGTTTTTTTGTGAGCTTATTCGTGCTTATGAGTCCAGC
>BQNB010151531.1:0-15887 GCA_026074375.1 Tanacetum coccineum | reverse complement strand
CATTTTGAAGGAGTAGTTGAACAAAGTAACTGCTAACCATGGCCCAATTAGCATATTGTGATAAATCTATGTGCTTTTACCGCAAAAAAATAAAAATAATATGCAACTGATCTTGTAATACACAAGTGCTAAATAAACGTTTAATATCGGCTTACATCACCTATTAGCCAACCCTTTCTAGGAGGGTCTAAGCAAACTAAAGACTCCTAAAATCGTCGATCCATATAGACCTCTGTAGACCAGGGAAACTTACAACAAAGATGGTCGGGCTGACCAAGATAAAGATCTAAATTGTTGCTTATCCAAATATGTCTATGGCAATGTTAATTCGAGAAAGATCGTAAAGAAAAGTGTAACTATATTAGGAAGATAAAACCATGAAAGATCATACAGAATCATATAAAAGAAATATGTTTATACCTCAACCCAAGGTTCAACATATTTTAGGAATTCAGTCTGTCTCGATCAACCAAGCCAAAAGACTGTTTTTTCTTTTGAAACTTACTAGATGATTGATTGCAGTTTTACATACATATAAAATAATATACTTATAGAGAAATTAAGGAAATCCCCAAGTATCCCTTGGACAATTCCACTCACAAAGATATATATATAGAATACGTATATTAAACCGGGCAAGTATGATCACCCGGGTCGTTTCCCCAATGACTAATGAAATTGAAACCACGTTTAGGTTTGGATCCTGATTTGAATGAAGCAAAGAAAATTTGGATGAGCTATTACTACGAAATTTAAAAGCAACTAATAATGATAATTAAGCAAATAAACAAATTCTAAATCTTAAAAATGTAAACTAAAATTTCACTAAATAAAGAAAAGTTGCTTTCTATTTAAAAGATTAAAATTTAAAATTAAAGTTGAAAATTAAAAACTAAAAGTTTGAAAATTAATTTTTTTAAAAATATAAAACTTAAACTAAAAATTCTATAAAAATACTTTTTATAAAAAGAAAAAGTGCAGAAATTTATAAAAAGCCCTAATTTTAAACTATTTATTAAAAACTAATTTAACTAATTAAACTAAAATCTTAATTTATTATTTAATAAAACTTATTTTTATAAAACTTAAACTAAAACCAAACAAACACATGGGCCGAAATTACCATTTTCGAAAGTAGAGGGTAGGCGGGTGACTTAAGTTTTTATATAAAAAACACAAAGTTCGAACTAATGGCAGATATAGTCCCTTAACTTGGGACTAACTAGACTAAACTATTAAACTAACGAAGGACTTAACGATGTACTTAACTAAGGACTAATTATGCATTTAACAAGGACTAACTGTGTAACTTTTAAACTAACTGAAATTATGAAAAAGTGCAGAACAGGTCCCTGAAGCATCTAACAACCAACAACCAGCATCCATATTGATTTAAAAAGCTTATTAACTAACTTTTTTTAAGACAACTTTTATAAAAAACTTAACTACTAACTTATTTTAATAAGCAATATGAGCATATGAAAACTAATAAGCTTCAGCAGCTTATTAACATTCAAACTATAACCTAAACTGATTAAACAAATACCTCAAAACCACAAGATAGATTTAACTTATTAAACTAAAAGCTGCTTACTCAATGCAGCTTATCTAAACTGCTTATCAACTAACAATTAACAGATTCAAAAGCTTTATTAAGAAAACAGAATTAAATAGACAAAAATAAAACTTATTGAAGCTTAAAGAAAATAAAGAGTACCTTTGTTTCCAGCTAAACAGGAAACAACAATAAGCTGAGTGGGAGCTTATGGCTTATTCACATAAGCTCATTCTCGAATCAACAACAACTTAATCTAAGCCTATATGCTAACCAATAGCTCTAAACCCTCTTGATACCATAGCAGCCATCCAATTCCAGGATGGTATCAAGCCTTGATCGAATGAACACAATTAAACACAAATACAAATATTTTTCAATACGATTTAAAAGAACACAAAGATTTTTATGAAACAATAATTTTATTGAAACTGAAGCAAGTATCTTACAATCTCGAAATGAAATTACATAACATAAAATTGAAATTACATTTGAAGAAACTACTAAAAACTGAATCGAAAAGATTAAACCTAAAAATTAAACTACTAAAAATTCACCCTACATAAGCTGGAATGAGGGGTATTTATACCCGAAGCTTGAGCTCATCCTCCTCTCTAGATCCTTCTATCCTCTTAATCTTGACCCTTCAATCATCTCTCTCTCCTTGATCTAATATCTCAATCGTTAGATCAACATGTGTGCACCCGGATCATTGACGTGGACATAGAGTGTGTTAGTTATGTGAGTGTAAACACTCACACACGTCACATCACCCAATCATTTCCTCTCATTTTGCCAGGGTGGATTGGGTTGGGGGATTAATTGATAGTGACAGATGGGTTAAGGGTTGTGAGAGGAGTGTTTACCCCATGGTTAATTTAGATGGGGGTGAGAAGTTTATAAACTAGGGTTCATTGTTCTTGAGTGTGTTCGTGTGTGTGTGAGTGAGGTTTAATCCGATTTGGGTAAAAATGTGTGAACAGTAAGTGTAAAGAGGGTTATAAGTTAAACCGGGTTGGGTAGGGTTAGGTCGGGTTAGGTCGGGTTTAATTGGGTTGGGTCTTTGTTTCTTATTGGTTGATTGGGGGTCCACGGGTTTATTTGACCCGGTTCGTTGACCCGCGACTTTTGTAACTATAGGGTAATTACATCTTGGCCCTTGTGTTTGGCAAGACCAATTTCAAGTTGTAAACAACTTCCATAAATTGCAAAATCAGCCCTTGAACTTATAAAACAATGGAGTTGGGCTTTGGTTGACTGTGGTTTAGCTGCAGTTGACTGTAGAAGGCTGAGGCATGATCTCTCTGGCTTCGGCTTTGATTTCTTTAGCTTCTTGATCACTCATCCGTTCTCGTGTCCGTTTTTGACTGTTTTCTTGCAATATTTGACATATCCATACCTGCACACATAAAACTCAGATACAAGCACATTTTTGCCATTTTTGATCCGTTTTGGGTTGAATTGGGCCTTTTTAAGTATGTATAGTTTAACAACTATCAGTATCACAAGAGTTTATACACACTTGGTCCTTAATATTATAACCGGGTTTACCCGTTTGATCCCTATTTAACAGTGATTGTTGTTTGTTACACGTGTAACTACGTTTCGTATTTTCATTGGTGGACAAAAGGGCTAGTCTCTTGGCGGGCTAATCTCTTGGCGGGAAAATGAAGAATTGTGGTTTTCCTTACACGATTAGTCAAACACAGTAAGTTTTGTTTTTTTTGATGTTGGTGTTTGTTTTCTTATACAACAATTCGAAGAAAGATATTTGAGTTAGTAAGACATGCCAAAGTCAAGAAATACTATTTGCAATATTCAGAACAGAGCATAGAAACTATGCAGACCCACCATCCTTATGGAATACTTTGACCATATTTTTCTTTGTAATGTTAAGATAATGATGAGTTGATTGCTTAGGAGAAAAGATGAAAACAAAGCCTGTAACGACCCAAACCCGCTCCGGAGAGTAGGCCGAAACGTCATAATCATGGTGTCATATCAAAGCATAATAAAGGCATAAAGTCATAAATGATAACATAGGACAAGGTGGAAAGCCGGAATCAAACATCGGCTCCCGATTATGAGATCAACATGAATAACGTAAAAGAAGTCTAAAGGACTAAAACATGTGTCCAAGATAGTATAGCACATCAAAATGTCTGCGACAAAAGAAAGGAAGCTAAATGGGTCACTTCCTAAGCACACACTCTCTCAAGCCCAATCTCCCTCTAGATACCTGCCGTATAAGAAAGAGAAAGAAATACGGCTGAGCATAACGCTCAGTGAACGGATATAATAACACTGTAAGTAATAAGTATGAATCCTGGATAATAAGTATAAAGCAGCGGAAAGATCATAAGTGTCATGAGGAAACCTGGAGAATGCGTCATGAAGAATAGGAAATAAACATGTAAAGCATGGTAATACGAAGTAAAGATGTCATGAAATATCATGGATAGTATAGACATAAATAATAAGGAATGCCCACGAGCTCATATAATCATACATGTCATAATAATAATGTCGTGAATACATGCATATAATAGAGGGGCTGCCTCAACATGTAATAGAGGGGTGACCTCTTATAATAATATGGGTGGAGGGATCAGCTCCAATGTGATGGGATGTAGAGCACACACCAACCAATCACCATGAACGTGTTGCAACATGTAAACAGGATGCACCCATACGCCTGAATAATAATGGCAAACATGAAATATAATCTGGTAACATGAAAAGGGACGCCGCGTGAAATCACTCTCAACGCGAAAGAGTCGTGACACAGGTGCCTCATGTGTCACGGTCATGGTCCTCCAAAGACTAGGTGGTATGTAATGTAAATCATTGGTCATGTGTATATATAGCTCGGGCAAATAGAATAAGTCATGAAATCAAACATGTAAAGGATCATGGCAAAAGACATAAAATGGGGAAGCATAGCAGTTCTGGGGATGAATCATGAAAAGAAAGAATGTCCTTACTGAAAGGACGGAATATCCGTACCTTAAGTCCAGCAAAGAAGATGAAAGAGAAGGATGAAAGAGATGGAAACTACTCCTGCTTCACGTGATCTACATGTTAAAGGACTTGTATAAGTTACTTGTTCATGATTAAGGTATCTTTCCATTTTTAGTAATTTTCTATTTTTAGTAACTTTCTATTTTTAGTAACTTTCTATAATTAGCATGATTCCTTGATTAGTACGTTTCATGATTAACATATTCCATGATTAGAAGGTTTCATGATTAGTATTCTTGTTATATTGGGTACTTTCCAAAAATAGCAGCTTCTAATTATAGTAAGTTTCCAAAAATAGACTTTCCTTAATTAACTTTCCATAAATGATAACTTTCCTGATTTAATAAGTTTCCATAATTAAACTTCCCAAAAATAGACTTTCTAAAAATAGCAGGTTTCTATATATAGTAAGTTTCCATAAATAGCAGGTTTCTATAAATAGCAGGTTTCTATAATTAGCAGGTTTCTATAAATAGCAGGTTTCTATAATTAGCAGGTTTCTATTTCTGTATTTACAATCCAAATCCTTGATCTTACATAATTTACGTAATTAGTCCTTTTAGTTATTAATTTAATTAAACATGATCTTTAATTATCCATTTTTGCAAAACAAGCCCTTATAGTATCAAATATGGTATTTTCATACTTAATACTTTAATTACTGATCATACCTTGTACTTTTCATAATTTACACTTTTAGTCCCTCAGTTTTTAAATACATTCCGAATTATTATTATATATATATATATTAATTATTCATGTTTAACCCCATAATAATTATCAAATGAATTTTACCTTCCAGTTATTTTTCTCTGAATCTATACATTTATATTAACATGTCATATCAGCCCCAAAGTTTCAGAATTACAAAACACCCCCCTTATTACTTTTAAGAACCACAAATCGGGTAACCAATAAAGCACAAAACCCTATTAGAATTTTCCCCAATAATTTCTAATTTTTCTACATTCACTAGAATGTAGGGGACCTGGGGAAAAATATAAATACCCTAAACCCTATATTGTTTTCAATTATTCCTTCATTTCTTTCATAATTCAAATCGGCAAGAATTGAAAATTCCAACAATAATATCTAAACCTTTTATACAATTTTTCTAACATTTATCTGGTTCATACCTGAATATACAAGGTCATAAAAAAATATAAATCGAAGCTATTAAATTTTATTTAGAGCCGAATACAATTCTTGCAATTATTTAGGGTTTAGATCATGTTTAGCTTAAATAAATCTAAATAACGTGCATAGGTAATTTTTCTCAATGAACATATCAGATCGATATAATGATAAAATGAGGTTAAAAATACCTGAAGAATAGGTTGATTTTATGAATTATTGAGTTCGATAAGAATTTTGAATCAAAAGAAACACCATAAATCGGATCAAGCTTCAAGCTAATGAAACCAATCATTTTCTTAAGCTCCCCAATTGGTATCCCAAGAACCCTAGAAAAATCGTTCCTTGCCTTGAAAAATTATGGAGCCGCCACCTTTAATTGTTTAGGTTTTGGAAATGGTTTTCAGATATTTACAAATGGAACATTGTATATAAAAAGATTACAACAAAAAAAGTGCCGAGTTTTTTTGGGTTGTCAAAGGGGATATAAAAATCAGATTTAATTTTCCTAAAAAATATTTTATAATTTCCCTAATTTATTTTATATTTAATTGCATTATTAAGTAATTAATTAATTATATTAATTTCGGCAAAAATGCTAAATATATGAAAATAATTATTTTTCTTGCCATAATCTAAGATATTTTATTTATATAAATTTTATACTTGTCACATGATGTATTGTATAATTTATAACACTTGATTGAATTTTATTCATGCTTTTATTAAATTTTCTGACATTAGGGGCATTTTGGTAATTTTGCACTTGTTCTGATTTTAGGGTTTTACAAAGCCGCTCCTACGGTAATCGCCTTTGTAAACCTCTCCTCTGTAAGCACTTTGTAATGAATAGTACCGAAGATTGTACCAGAAAGATCTTTGAGTGATGATATAAGATCGCTCAGCACATTCGGAGTACAAGACTTGATAACTGTGGTCCTAATTTGTTTAAAATCTGTTATTTACCCGCGATCTAAGACTCACGGATCCACCTAAATAACGCACGGATCTTCATATGGTGGATCTGTGGTCTGCATGTCTCCAAAAATATAGACAGAGTTAATTTTTGAGCAAATTGAGATATGGTGTTGTGTTTTTAGCAATTAGAGTGTGTTATACTTACTATTAGGAGTATGTGATATGATTTCCAGAGTCAACGTCCAAGTTTTTGAGTGAAAGCGGTAACTTGTCTCGTGAAATTTTTCCGATGGAATTTCAACGTAGTCGATCCTACTCGGAGTGTGTTATCTTTTAGCCTAAGTTTGACCATATTACTAATCAACAACAATATTTATGAACATTTAGACTCAACAAAACATCGTCAACACAAGTGTGAGTTGCAATTCGATGATTGTCCTTTTCGTCTTTTTTAATCAATTTCATAATTTCATATATTGACCATACATGTAGACTTTGAAAATACCTATGTTCATGTTATTGATATTTTCTTTATCTATTAAAATTTTAATCTTGATTATGTTCACGATCAGAAGTTTTGTAATTGGAGCTAGTAATGAGAATTATCATCTTTTGAATAATGAATAATTGCTTCATTAGAATTTCCCGCTCATGATTATTTTTGGCGATGATGAAAGGTTACTATCCATGCAAGTTCCATCATTCCTAATCCTAATTAAATAATTAAATACTTCATGTTTTAAAGGCTTAGTAAATATATCGGCTATATTATCTTCGGATGCAACTTTCTCGATAGAGATATTGCCCTTTTGGACGTTATCGCGTAGAAAGTGGTGACGGATTTCTATATGTTTAGTTCTAGAGTGTTGTACGGGGTTTTTACTTAAGTCGATAGCGCCTTTATTGTCGCACATAATCGGAACGTCATCGAGGCGTATGCCGTAGTCGATGAGAGCTTGTTTCATCCATAGTGCTTGTTGACATGCCTTTCTGGCGGAGACGTATTCGGCTTCGGTCGTGGAGATAGCAAGGGCCGTTTGTTTCTTAGCGAACCAAGATGTTAAACAACATCCCATGAACGTACAAACGCCACTAGTTGTGCTTTTTCGATAAACATAAATCGCCGCTTGGTGTCGGGAATCAGCATAAACTACAGTTTCTATTCCGATTCCATTCGGATACTATAATCTTAAGTGACTAGTTCCTCTAATATACCTAAATATACGCTTAACGGCTTCTAAATGGGTAGTCTTAGGATTTTGTTAGAAACGAGCACATAAGCAAACACTAAACATAATACCGGGCCTACTTGCAGTTAAATAAAGTAAGCTACGAATCATACCTTGATATTTAGAGTTATCCACAGAGTCGGCTTCATCGTCCTTAGTGAGCTTGATATCCGTTGACATCGGCGTCTTGGTTGGTTTGGAATCTTCCAACTCGAACTTCTTTAACATCTCCTTGATGTACTTGGATTGATTGAAAAATATTCCGTCTTCCATTTGTTTGATTTGAAGACCCAAGAAGAAGTTCAACTCTCCCATCGTACTCATCTCAAACTCGTCGTGCAAAATCATCACACAAGTTTTGACTTGTAGAACAAAATATAATGTCGTCGACATATATTTGAACAATGATAAGATGTGATTTTGATTTTTAAGTAAATGCGTATATCACCATTCACCATTGAATATTGTGTTTTATCAAAAATGCTTTTAGTCTATCATACCAAGCTTTGGGAGCTTGCTTAAGACCATACAAGGCCTTTTTAAGTTTATAAACATAGTTTGGTTTTTGAAAATCAATGAACCCCAGAGGTTGAGCAACGTAAACCTCTTCGTTTATTAAAACCATTTAGAAAATACTTTTTATTCCATTTGATATAATTTTAAATCATTTGCACAAGCAATAACAAGAAGTATTCTAATCGACTCTAATCTAGCTACCGTAGCATATGTTTCATCATAATCTATACCTTTTTGTTGATTATATCCTTGTGCTACTAATTTAGCTTTATTTCTAGATACTATACCATTTTTATCTAATTTATTTCTAAATACCCATTTTGTTCCTATGACGGATTGACTTATAGGTAAAGGGACTAATTCCCAAACATCATTAGCTACAAAATGATTTAGTTCTTCTTGCATAGCTACAACCCAACTTTTATCTTTTAATGCTTCATTGATATTTTTTGGTTCTATTGTAGATATAAAGCAAAAGAAATTACTATGATTTTAGGGTTGAGATCTTAAAGTCCTTTGATTAATATTTCCTATGACTTGATCTAGTGGATTATTTTTGGACTCTTTAATGTTAATGATATCGTCAACTTCTATAGACTCATTTTCTTCATTATTAGTATTTACTATTTTGGTATTCTTTCTAATGGATTCTTCTTCACCAATATCATCATCAACCAATGGTTATAATTTGGTACGAGGAGGACTTTCATCGAATGTCACGTTGAGTGATTCTTCAACTTTCATTGTATGTTTATTTAATACTACATAAGCTTTACTATTTTGAGAATACCTTAGAAAAACACCTTCGTATGACTTTGGGTCAAACTTGGTTAGATAGTCTTTAGTATTCAAGATGAAGCACCTGCTTTCAAATACTTTAAAATATTCTAAAGAAGGTTTCCTACCTTTAAATATTTCATAAGGGGTTTTTTTTAGTATTGGTCGAATTAATATTCTATTTAGTATATAAGTTGACGTATCAACGACATTACTCCAAAACTTTTTTGTGGGACTGATTGTTCATTAAGCATTAGTCTTGACTCTCTTGTAAGGTTCTATTCTTTTTTTCTTACTACCCCATTTGATTGTGGAGTACGTAGAGTCGAGAAGTTATGAGTAATGCCTTGTGCATCACAATAAGCTCCAAATTGTACTTCATTATCAAATTCCTGACCATGATCCGTTCTAATAGCTATTATAGAACTACCTAGTTGGTTTTGAATTTTCCTACTTAATATTTCAAATTTCTCAAAGGCTTTATTTTTAGTCTTTAGAAATCTAGTCCATGTTTACCTAGAATAGTCATCTATACTACTAAGGTGTATAAAGTACTTCCATAACTTTTTAATTGCCGAATGGACCAAATAAATTCCATATTGTATAGAATTCTAAAAGTCTTTTAGTGGGAAACCATATCTCTTAGCTTTTGACCTTGCATGATCTTGCTTCCCAATTTTACAAGCATCACAAAAATGTTTATCATATTTTAGCTTAGGTAAGTTTCTAACTAATTTTTTAGATGACAACGATTGAATTAAACGCATATTAGCATGACCAAGTATTCTATGCCATAAGAGTAAAAATAATCCAATACTGTGGCGAGAATAATTTGTCTTGAGATCTTATTTCCTAATTTCATTACGTATAATTATGTTTTTTCCTTAATCCCGTTTCCTCATGGTTTTTACCATCATTTAATTATTTCATACCCTTCTTCCGTGAATAAGATTGACACTTATTGTCACATATTTTGACTGACCATTAAGTAAGTTAAAAATTGCTTAGTTATCTACGTGTTCTGCATTAGATATAGTAAGAGAGTCATTAGAGATTGTACCTTTGCCTATGATCTTTCCTTTTAGGTTACTTTCAAAAACAACATTACCTTCGTTGTAGCTTTGTAGGTAGAGAATAAACTCTTGTTACCTGGTCCTATGTTTTTGAAGAAACCACCCCCATATCTTTTATCCACTCATCCGGTTCCAAGAATGTTCTCAAGCATACCTATTTCAACAAATACAAATTCAAGCGTTTGGTCCCCAATATCTCATGGGTTCAAAAATGTTAGTGTTGTACATCCCTTGCATTTGTTGCAACTGATTGGGATATTGAAATGGGATACAATTTCCCATATGTACGAAGCTTTGATTTTGTTGGTTGTTCCAATTCATAGGGTAGAAGTTTTGATGAATTGGTTGTCTAGAGTTTCTCCTAGATTGAGGTGTGTTGTATCTTGGTTGAGAAGGGATGTTCCTTCTAGGTGGAGGTGTTTTCGATCTAGACTAGGTTTTGACATAACCTATACCACTTTTAAGTGATGGTTTTAAAGACAGTTTCTTTGACTCATCAATCCTATTATGTATTAGTTTCTTCCTAGTAATAACAAAATCCGATCTAGAAGACATGGGTGGACTAAAAACGTGTTTTGTCCCTTTTTTGCCATAGGTACGACTTACGAATCCAGGTAAGGTGGATCCATGCACCTTTATGGTGGATCCGTCTGTCGCCTTTTCAGCAGACGATCCAATGAAACTCATGTTTTTAGTTCCGCTTGTTGACGCTTTACTATCATCAAATCCTAGACCTATTTTACAACTAGGTGCTTTTGATTATTTAACATTTCTCTAAGTGAATTAGCACTTTTATCAAATTTAACAAATTTAACTTGAGTTTCTTTAAGTTTGGCGTTTTCCAATGTAAGTTCCTCACATGAGTTACACGCAATCTTAATTTCTTTACTTCTCTCAAGTTTCTTAATTTTCTCGTTCAATTCTAAAATTTCGTTTTCTAAAAGATCTCTTTTAGTTTTCTAAATTTTATTCTTGTTAATGACTTTTAAGCTAATTTCACATAAGCTATCGTATTCTATTTGAATACTATTATTATCAAGAGAAGATGCATTGTCACTATAATAGGAAGAGTTAAGAGTTACCTCATATGACGATTAAGCCATGAGGCAAGTTTCATCGTTGGTTTTATCTTCATCGTCATTTTCGCTATTGCTCCAAGAACCTCCAATGAAGGCCTTTTGATCTTTATTGCGAGATGGTTTTGGACAATTGCCAATGAGATGATTTGGATCACCGCATCTAAAACATTTCCGGTCACTCTTTCCTTTCTTCTCATCTTTTTGTCGGAATGACTTCTTTTCTTCTCTTGGTTGCCTAACAAATTTACCTTTTCTTCTAAAGAACTTTTTAAAGTTCCTTACGGCCCATGGCATATTCTTCGTTCATCCACTTCAGGATTGTCGAAGTTTCATCATCAGTAGACCCTTTCTTAGCTTTCAAGGCAATGGACTTAACTTTTTTCCTTTTTGCCTCTATAAATTTCGAAATCCTTTTCCATGACTACTTCATGTACTTTTAGATTGCCGTAGGCTGTCTAGAAGCTAGTGATATAAATCTTTTGATTCTTAAATCGCCATGACTTGGCCTCTCCCATTTTAGGATGTAGGCCTAAGAAACTTCTAACATAAGTTCTTGCTAGAGAAACCTCGTCTAAGAGCTTTTCTACAGACTAGTAATTAATAGTGTTAAATTAGCAAACCGCTATCAATTAGTTCTTCTTCAGGACAGTTAAATTATTCATATTGGTTTGAACATCAAGATCAATTTTTTTATCATTTACTTGGGCTATTACCTCGATGTGTGGATTACATAACGATTGCCAAATATCTTTAGCCTTTTTACACATAAAAATTCTTGTATTTCTTTTCTTTGGGTAAAGCATTATAAAGAACCATTTTAGCTTCATTATTTTTTAGCAAGTTTCTTTTTAAGATCGTTGGATTGTTCTTCAAAAGGAAACAACCTCTTAAAATTTTGGGTAAACTTCATTTTTGGCAACCGGTGGAAAATCACCATTCAAAATAAATATGCCAAAGATCTAAATCTTTTGCTTTCACATAAGTTTCAAATCTATTTTTCTAATAAATAAAATGATCACTTTCAAAAAGAGGTGGTCTTTGCATAGATTGCCCTTCTAGATATTTATCCGAATCCATAGATCGATTTAAGCTTTAATGTACAATATACGTTAAAGATCTTGGGTGACCTTGGCTCCTGATACCAATTGTGGAAACTAGAAGGGGGTTGAATAGTTTTTACCATTTTAAAATTAAAACTTAGATTGTCGACTTATGTGAATTCAAGAGATATACACAAGTGTATATGATAGCGATGCAATAAGTAAATAAACAATCTACGAAATATGAACAAGTAAAGATAAGAAAGATCAAACCGATGACACAATGATTTATAGTGGTTCGGCTACGAAGCTCCTCTTCGCCCTACTCCACTCCCCAAGTACCCAACTTGAGAGTTATCTTCACTATGTCAACAAGCTCCCTTTAGGCGGAGAAAACCGTACACGTCGCTTACACTTTTTCCGGTACTAAGCTAAATACCGAGTTCTACTTCAAGATAGAACCAATCTAACACGCTATGTATTTTATGGCCTAAATACTAACATATCATACACATATGATACACACAACACACAACACAAGATATACAAGATGAATGATTATCACAAACGTGATGACATAACTAAACTATTAACACTTGAAGCTTGACGTCTTCTTGAGTGTTCTACATTAAAGAGTGGAATGAGTTGATCACTTGTAACGGATTATGTAACAAGTATAAAGATCAAAGAATATATAAAAGATAAAATATGTGTGAGAAAATATTTGTCAAGAGTTGTATAAAATGAAAGCTTGAGGTTGGTATTTATAGGCAACCTTTTGAAATTCAAATCTGTCTCAGGGGAGTCGTACATGCGACTCATGGATCTCCCATCCCCTTGATCCGTCCAGTGTATTTGGTGGATCCGTGGGTGGAGCTGGGACAACATTTGTCATTTTGTGATTAACCCCAAATCTATACAAAATATTGTTTTGTACTTCTTAAAACTAGTTTAATAGATTTTTCCAGAAGAAAATATTTCTTATCACCAATAAGGAAAGATTTTCTAGATTTGGAAAGACTGTTTCCACTTGTGGTTAATCTTATTTTGTCTTACATGATTAATGTAACTAGCTTATAATTAATCACGTGTTAACTTAAATCATTTGATTATAAAAGATTTATGCAAATGATAATAATTTTCTTTGATCATTAACTATGTTTAATAATGCCATATTCATACATTAAGTGATTTGTCGGCGTCAAATAAACTTTTGACTAAATAACTTGTTTACGTAAACTTTTACGTAGTATGACATTATATTTGTTATTATCAAAACATAAAGATCATTAAATATAAATATCGTTTTTGTGCGAATATTTGTATTAACATAAAGCAAGTAGATTTTTGGAATGCAACCTTCAAATCCGCATCACAAAATTGACCAATCGAGAAAAGATTATGATTAGGGCCTTCGACTTAATAAACCCTCTTGATCGTGATATTTCGTTGAACTAAATCCCTGTATCCAAGAATCAGTGCAAATTGATCATTCCCGAATTGTATCGTACCAAGATTTTTCTTGGCGAAATTACATAGCAACGTGAGGTTTCTCGTCATGTGTTTGGTGCATCCAGACTCAACAATGAATAGGATGATTTGAACTATCTACAATAGAATTAGAAGGAGATGGGGGCATTTGACAATTTGGATCCTAAATCATTTGTGGGTGATGAGTTATTGGTTGTCCTAGATGCAATATATATAGTGAGACTAATACTCTTTTACATATTTTTTGTCTTATTTTAAGGTACCCATTTCTTTTTGATCTTAGGCATCCATTTGTATCCTGATGGACATTGTTTTTCAATCCACCAAGTCCATGCCTTACTAGTGTTCGCATATAGCATCCTAAAATAACTCCTGGATTTTTGGATAGTGGATCCTGAGGCAACTGTTTTCTTATGGGGTGTTGCAACAGATTGGTTTGCTTTTCTTGTGGGTTTTCTAGCACTAATAGGCTCTACTTTAGGCTTATTAGTTCTAGTATTCACGTCACTGATAAACTTAGAAACACAAGCATCATGATTCGAATTAAACACACATTTCCCACAAGCAACACAAACAACTTTAACATTTATAGTTCTAGACATTAAACTGTCATTACACGCAGTTACAAACTTTGTTTTATTTGAAAAACTAGAAATCCTATGGTGGTATTCTACTTCATTCTGCTTAATCTTCACTTGACTATTGTTTTGCACGACCTTATCTTTCATTTGATTGCTCCTAAGTTGTGGCCTGCTAACACTAGTTCTATGAATTAATCCTGTAGAAGTAGACATGCAAGGATTAGTATTCCTAAAAGTATGAGGTAACTGATGTGCTCTAGTTTATGTTGGCCTAGTGTCTATTCGATACATTCCTGGTTCAATCACATTCATGTTTCTTACAACTTGTTTTCTATTTGTTGGCAAAATCTGCGGAGTGACTGGTTTTGAGAAATCCCGTGTCACATTAGTTTTGGTAACCGACTTTGGCTTTGAAAAATCTTTCTTCTTAAGAGAATCTGAAAAAGGAGTCAGTTTACCTAAAACTGATGGTTTTTGAAATCTGAAAGCATTTGGTTGTCGAACAACAGATGGTTTTTCAAACATAGTATCCACAGATTTTCCTTTCAACTTTGCGATGAGTTTCTTTAACTCACAGATTACCGTGTTCTTTTCTTGAAGCTGAGCTTTCAATTTGTTTACTTTGAAAAATTCAGGAAATTTATGTGCATCTTGATTTTTGCATGGTCTATTATTTTGAAAAACTTCATTTTTATGTTGTAAAGACAATTCGAGAGAGATGCAATGTCGTTCTAATTCAGCAAACTTCTTTGACAATTCATTAAACGATTTGTTTTCAACATTTTCATTTCGTTTTGAAAGCTCAGTTTTAAGATCTTCACATTCTTGATATTTCTCTAAATATAAGCATTGCAATTCAGTTTTTTCATCAAGACTATCGAAAGAACGAAGAATAGAACACATAATGTCTTTTGAAACACATTCTTGCAAGAGTAGATCGTATTCTTTTGAAAGCTCAGTTTTGTCAGTTTGAAGTTCATCGACTTCTTTTTTAAGAGATTGAACATACTTCAAATCTGCAAACATTTCCGTTTTAAGATATGTTTCAAAAAGTGATGCATTTGACTTAGTGTCTTGTGCAAGAGGAATCAACATGTCTTTAACAAGCAATTTTACATCGTGAGTGATTGGATTTTGCCATTCATTTTTAACATGTTCTTTCTAGTTTAATTCAACAACAGATCGGATATTTTCAATGTTAATCATGAGATGATCAAATGTTCTCTTACTTGGGCTCATTGAAGCTTTAGTAGGCAAATATTCAATATGTTTTATCAAATTAGTTGTTTGTTTCTAAAAAGATTTCTAAAAATGTTCCTTCTTACTTCGCTGGCAAAAAACAACTACTCACGAGACTTTTTAGTTTCAGGGGTAAAAAGTTCATAAAGGCTATTTTGCTTGGTGTAATCATATGGTTTAACCGTAGTTTTACATAACTTTGATCTACTCTCTTTCGCAAGACGAATTGTTTCA
>BQNB010151530.1:0-12379 GCA_026074375.1 Tanacetum coccineum | reverse complement strand
TCAAAAATAAACTTTTTCTAAAAATTAACACTAAAATTTTTCTTTTATTTTTCAAAAATACTAGATTTAAAATGAAAATTAATGCAAAAAGAATTTTAATTTTTCAACTATTTTTCTATTTTATATGATTTATCTAAGAAAAAGTAATAACTAAAAACTATTTTAATTCCTAGAAAATACAAATTTAATGAGAAAAATATGGAAAAATGATTTTTATAAACTACAAAGGTGCAGAAAGTTATAAAAAATAAAAGCCCTAATTTCTACTTTTTAGTTTTCAACTAATTGGATTTATTAAAAATCTAACCTAATTTCTATTAATACTATTAATAATAAAAAGAAAATTAAAAGAAAATAGGAAAGACAGGGTAGAAAGTGATAAAAAGGAAAGTATAGGGTAGGCGGGCAAAATAAAGAAAATTTACACTAAAGAAGAAACGGGTACCCCTGAGGTTTGAGAAAAGGACAAAACAGACCCTAGCTTATTTCTAATTTTTGGCTTATTAAATTTTGAGAATGAGCAAAAACTTAAAACTACCAAAGTTGTTTTAGCTAATGCTAACAACTTTAACAAAGGCTCTTTGGACTTTTACCCAAAGAATAAGCTAGAAAATAAGCTAATCCATGGCTGTTACAGAAACTATGTATTTAAAGGGCTTATTGGGTTGTTTTTGTTATGAGAGCTCAAAAAACTTGATGAAAATTTAAAACGAAAATATGCTTATTGAAGATTAAGATGTTGCTAAAGAGAGATTTAAACTAAAAATTAACCTTATACTAACAAGGTTAGAAAGAAAATGAAGCTGAAAATCAAGGTTTTAATGAAACAGTGTTTTGTAGCTTTTTCCTTTATAAGCTCATTCAATCTTATTTTTAGTTTAAGGGCTGAGATTTAGAAAAATAAGCTAATCTACTATCCAAATCATCTAAGCTAAAAGATTTGCAAGGTTTTCATAAGAAATTAGAAAATAATCAAGAAGTAATTGAAGAGTTATAAGCTGAATCAATGTCTTATGCTTTGGATAGTTTTGTGTTTTGCTGCTGGTGCAGTGTGCATGCTCAAAGATGAACTAATATCTTATAAGCCTGCTCCTTTCAACCTAATGAATCTAAAACAGTAACAACACAAACCTTAACTTATAATGCTTTTTAAATTCTTAAATCTAAAACCATACAGTGTTCAATGTGGCCTTGGTGCTGAATGATAGTATTAATCCCTAACTTTTGTAAAACTAACCCTAACCTCTAAAAATTGACTAAACTTCGTTATATTAACCACTCTCAACTAAACAAAAGAGTTTGACGAAATGTGGTTGACTCGAAGAAGTCAAAAAGATAGACTAAACCAAACACTGCCTTATATTTTTTGTCAAGACAAAGTGAGCTTTTAAAAAACTTTTTATAAAGACTAAAACAGCTAAAACTTTTTAGCGGATACTTATACTAAACTTAACACCTAATAACGCTATCATGCAGTATAATTACTGTTTATTAAGAAGAAATAGCTAAGTACTCTTAAGCATATTACTACTAACGATTGACAGAAAAGTGATTAGTGTTGACTACTTCACTAGGTTTTAAAACTACAATAGCTTGAAAACAATTCAATTTAAGTAAGTAAACCTTATGAACATGATTTAATGAGACTTAACAGAAATAAGCAGGTTGAAAATAAGCTAATGAGTTGGCTTAATTGTAAATTAGAGAAAATGACCTGAAAATGAAGAGTTTCACATTCTAACTATCCTAGGTAGTAAGTGTGTATGTTCCTAAATGGCACATTTGCCTCTAAACCTCAAATAAGCTGCTTTTATGCTTAAATTTGAGCTTATTTCCTCTTGTCTTCCAAATTGAGCTTTATAAACTTCTCACGTATCCATGATTTTGAAAATACTTGAGTTAAAATGGTAAATATATTGTTTAGACAGAATTTAGCTAAATTTGAGCTTATTAGGAAGTAATTAAGCTCTTATGAGCTTATTTAAAGCTTATTTGCTATATTGGATTTGAAATTGAAATCAAAGTGAACAATTAGCTTTGAAAACTGAATGAGATTACTAGAATTGTAAAGTACAAGTTGAAAAAGAAGAATACAAGAGCTTAAAAGCTTAATGACTTTCAATTGAAAATTAAATTGGCTTAAAAACGAAAATTACACCAAAGTAAAAGTTTTAAAACAGAAATTATACAAAAATGATGAAATAACATGTAACTTGGTTGAATTACATTAAAACACTTGAAAGAAATGCTGAATTTGAATTACACTAAAAAAAACATTAAAAAGTGGTGTGGTAAGTTCGGCTTGGTCTTGGCTCTTTTATAGAAGTCCTCAGCCTTCACTTGGTTCTTTGGCTGTGTTTCTTGTGAGAGTACAATACCTCCAAGCAATCCTAGCCCTTGTTTTACCATTCACACCATCTCACCATTGAAATGGGTCTCGGGTTGTATGATTGCCAACCTGGCTTGCCAAGTGCACAAGTGGGAGGTGGGAAAGGTCAAGGGCATTAATGGGAAGGGACTTGGAAGGGATGGGAGTGGCTAGAATACCGTGGGTTGCCTGGTATGGGTTTGGCGGGAATGTGGTATACGGGTACAGTCGTTGGGAGGTTTAAAAGAGGGAAATGAAAAAGATACATATTTAGCCCCCCAACTTTCTTACTCTTTTCATTTCATTTTAAGCCAAAATGGCAGTTATAAAAGAGTTTCAAGAGTAACCCATTGGTCCCTGGGGTTTTATAAGAAAAGGGTTAAAAAGATTTTTAGGAAATTGCAAATTTGGTCCCTGCGTTTTATAACTAAAGAATAAAGAGAGGGTTTTGAAAAGTTGCAATTTCAGCCCTTGTGTTTGTTTAAACCATTTTCTTTTATAAAATAACTTTCAAAATTGGCAATTTTGCCCCTAAAGTTTTATAAAAAAGGATTTTGGGCTTTTGTTGGGCTTGGGTTTTGTACTGGGCTTTTGGGATTTGTATTGGGCCCACTGGGTTTGGGTTTGGGCCCAATAAGGTACAGGTTTGGTTATTGGGCTTTTTCAAGCCCAATAAGGTTTTGAAGTGGGTTTTGTGTGTACAATGGCTGAGATTGGCTGTAACTGGGCTAGGATTGGGCCTTCAAAGTCTTCACAGTCTTTGTCAATTGCACACAAATGGGCTGTTGTAATTGATTGAGGGCCCATTTGGTCTTCACAGTCTTCATAAATATACTATTGGGCTTTCCCGGCCCATCAGATGGGTTAAGATTGCATTCAACAGTATTCTTCACGTTCCGACTCCGGTTTTGACTGTCTGATCGTTCAGTATTGACTATGACTTTGGCATTTTTGGGGACTTTGGCCTTGATTGTGCACATCTTTTCCATGCCCATGCTCAGTTTTGTCATTTTGGCTTGGTTTTCTGTCTTTTTGTTGATATCCACTTCCTGCACAATACAAATGCAAAACAAACATATATTTGGCAGTTTTTGTCTGTTTTTGGTCATTTAAGCTCGTTTTCAGAGGTAAAAGATATGTGTAATTAAGCACTTATCAGTTATCCACTTCCTAGAATTGATGATCATTTGATCAACTGCAAGGGTCGCAGTTTTTCTCGAAGATAGATCTTAGGTCTAGATACCATCAGCTGAGAGTGCATGAGGATGACATTCCAAAGACTGCGTTTAGAACTCTTTATGGACATTTCGAGTTCACTGTAATGCCCTTTGGTTTGACTAACGCACCAGCAATATTTATGGATTTGATGAATAGAGTTTGTAGGCCGTATCTTGATAAGTTTGTGATAGTGTTTATAGACGATATCTTAATCTACTCTAAGACTCGAGAGGAGCATGGGGGGGGGGCCCATTTTTTTTTTTTGGTAGAACATTTAAGGTTAGTCTTGGAACTGCTCAAAAAGGAGAAACTGTATGCTAAGTTTTCTAAGTGTGAATTATGGCTAAGAGAAGTGCAGTTTCTTGGGCATGTGATAAATGGTAATGGGATTCATGTGGACCCTAGTAAGATCGAAGCTGTTAAGAATTGGAAAGCCCCTAGAACTCCGACTAAGGTTCGTCTGTTCTTAGGATTAGCTGTGTATTACTGAAGGTTCATTAAGAACTTCTCTAAGATAGCTAAGTCTCTTACTATCTTGACTCAGAAGTGTAAGACTTTCGATTGGGGTGAGGAACATGAAATGGCATTTCAATCCTTAAAGGATAAGTTGTGTAATGCGCCCGTTCTAGCTCTCCCCGATGGACCAAAAGACTTTATGGCATATTGTGATGCGTCCTGATAGGAATAGGCTGTGTGTTAATGCAAAGAGGAAGTGACTAGCCTTGCGTTGGCAGATTGAAAATTCACGATAAGAAAATTTTTTTTAAATACTACCCTGTTTTAGATCTGGGTGCGGTTTTATCTGCTTGTTTGTGTTTGGCAACAGCGTCGCTTGATAGAGTTATTTAGTGATTATGTATGGGACAAAGAGTGTCATCTATACGGATCAAGAGTCTTCAGCATATCTTTAGTCAGAAAGAGTTGAATATGCGACAGCGTCGCTGGATAGAGTTATTTAGTGATTATGACTATGAAATTCGCTACCATCCTGGTAAGGCGAATGTGGTGGCTGATGCCCTAAGTAGGAAGGAAAGTGTATATAACCTAAGAGAGTTAGAGCTATTTATTTATGAATATGATCCTTTAGTCGAGTATCAAGGATAGGATACTGGTGGTTTAGAAAGAGGCTGTGGATGAGTTTACAGGATTGCTGAAAGGTTTAGATAAGATGATAGAACAAAGAAATGATGGAACTTTGTACTAACTAGATCGAATATGGGTACCTTTGAAGGGTGAGGTGAGAACCCTGATAATGGATGAAGCCTATAAGTCGAAGTACTCTGTAATCCTAGGAGCTGATAAGATGTAATTTATGATTTGAAGTTAAGTTATTGGTGGCCTTGAATGTAAATGGATATAGCTGTGTTCTTGTGTAAGTGTTTAAACTTGTCTATAAGGTTAGACTGAGCTTTCAAAGGCCAATTCTGGCCTACTCCAGCAACCTGAAAGATTCCCATATGGTAAAATAGGTAAAGGGATTAGCTATAGTTTGTGGACTAGTGCCTAGGACTAGTAGTGGGCATAAACACAATCATAGGTCATGTGGATTTCCGATTTGACTAAGTCTGCTTATTTTCTACCTATGCGTGAGGATTATAAGATGGAAAGGTTGGCTAGATTGTATTTGAATGAGAGAGTTGCTAGACATGGTGTATCGATCTCGATTATATCAGATGTGATAGTCGTTTCACCTGGCGGTTTTGGCAGTCTAGGCAAGAGGCATTAGGACTTGTTTAGATATGAGTAAAGCTTATCTCCCTCAGACTGTGGTTAGAGTTGAGCGTACTATTCAGACATTGGAAGACTTGCTTAGAGGTGCGTCCTTGACTTCAGAGGAAGTTGGGATGTTCATCTTCCGTTGGTTGAGTTTTCGTATAACAATAGTTATCATTCTAGTGTGAGATGTGCTCTGTTCGAGGCATTGTATGGTAGAAAGTGTCGTTCGCCAATTATATAGGCTGAGGTTGGAGAAGGTCAGTTGATAGGACCTGAGTTAGTGCAAGAGACTACTGAGAAGATCTCGCAGATTAAGGATATACTTAAGGATGCGCGTGATCATCAGAAAAGTTATGCTAATAAGAGGAGGAAGCCTCTAGAGTTTAGTTTAGGTGACTATGCCTTGCTCAAAGTGTCGCCTTGGAAAGGTGTGGTACGCTTTAGGAAGAAGGGAAAGTTAGCACCTAGGTTTGTTGGACCATTTGAGATTATTAAGAATGTAGTCCTTGTGGCCTATCGAATAGATTTGCTTGAGGAATTGAATGGTGTTCATGACACGTTTCACGTGTCGAACCTTAAGAAGTGTTTGGTTGATCCAACACTACAAGTGCCTTTGTATGAGATTCGAGTTGATGCTAAGTTAAATTTTATGGAAGAGCCTGTGGAAATTTTAGAAAGAGAGTTTAAGAAGTTTAAGCGTAGTAGGATTGCCATCGTCAAGGTTCGGTGGAATTCGAAACGTAGCCCTGAATTCACGTGGGAACATGAAGATCAGATGAAATTAAAATACCCGTATTTGTTTAGTAATGTTTGTAGTTAAATTTCGGGGACATAATTCTTTTAAGGGGGTAGAATGTAACCTTTGCCCTTTTTGTGTTCTGAATATTTCATTAATAGTCCTTTGACTATTTGACTTTTATCAGTTTATTCAAATTTTTGTACCGTGTTGATGGTGGTGATTTTATGAGATATGTGATGATTGGAGGTTTATTATGATTAATAATCCCTTTTGGAAGGTATTATTGTGTTATGTGTAATCCGGGTGGTTTGACTCGTGAATTTTGAGTAATGCCGAAAAACGAGTCCGACGCGTCCGTTAATGTCCAAATGAATTTTGAACGGTGTAAAGTGAAAATATGTCTGTTCTGTAAATTACTTGGTTAATGAAAGTATTTTTAAAGTGAATAAAAATGCTATTTAACTTTATGGGAAATTTTACGGTTGAGTTTTACGAGTATTTAAGTGATCCCGGCACGAAAAGAAAAGGCCTGGACTACCCTTGGGATCCTTATGGCGGTGCATAGCAAGAATGAGAGGTCAAGGAGGCTTAATTTAGCTCCTTTGTCTAAAGTTGTACACATAAGATGCCATTTTTCTCAAAAATCCTTATCATTTCATTTAAAAAAAACACACACCTAAGAGTGTGTGTGTGTTCGTCCGCACCTATAACAACACAAACACATAAATTTTTGAAGTTTGATCAAGAAAACATGAAGACATAAATATTTGGGGTTGATTCTAGTGTTTGGTTATTCATTTAAACAACGTTTGGGTAGTCCAGTTCGTGTCGAAATCTACAAATTTGAAGATTTTCTTGTAAGTTTTCAAATTTAAATATCGTTTGTCCTTTTGGGTTTATTTTGATGCGTAGATGTTAGTTGTACTAGTTGATCGTTGTGAAAATTGATTTTTAGAAGCGAAACGAAAGAAAAAGGCGTGTTTGGTTCTGTGAAATAAAAGAAAAAAGTGGGTTTTTGTAGGCTTTGATGTTGTGGGTCGTGATGGTTTGAATAATTATGATGCTAGAATGTTATTTTGTAGTAGTTGTATGGTTATTTCGGGCTTATTTTTATTTTTTTCTTGGCTTTTTTGGGTTATTAAGGACGAACCACTCCCAAATCACTAGGAAAGTGATATTTGATTATTGTTGTGTTTATGGCATATGTTCTGGACTATTTGTGAGGCTTTATGTTTACGTCAACCAAATGCGATACAGAGCTTATTAGCTTATTTTCAAAGCTTAATTATTACATATTTTGGAAGTTTATGGATTTACGAACCTGATAAGTTATTTTATTTGAGTCGCGGCTCAATGGGAGGGCTTATTGTGGTCCGGATTATTTCTACATATAAGTATATACTTATATATGTAAATAGACATTGGTTTTGAAATTAAATAGTATTTTAGACTTAGATATGTCCTAATGGACCCTTGGGGGCCTTAAGGTCCCAATAAGCGTATGTAGTGTACGAGAATTTTGCGGACTTTTTAAAGCAGAAATGTTACTTTACGAATTGATATTGAATGTATTTTGAGAAATAAAATGTGGTAAGTGTTAAAGATTGAGATTTTTGGAATTTTGTCAAAAAGTGTCGAATTTGTGAAAATTGATGAAAACAAGGTTTGAAACCTTGGAAAACGTTGTATAAACGTACGGGTCATGTCGAAATTTCATAAAAAGTTTATACTTAGAAAATTTCTTGAAAACATGATTTTTGATTTTAAATAATAAAAATAATAATTTTTTATTTTTATTTATTTAATAAATTTACTAAAAGACGAAAAATATAATTTTTTCTCGAAACTTCTCTAAAGTGTTTATTATGAGTAAACGTTTCATTTTCAACCGTATAATTATTATTTTGAATTGACTAAGGTGTACCGAATGGACTTGTCGACATATATTTATAATTAATAATTATAAATATTTATTATATTACTTATCTTCTATGTGCCGCCTAAATTAGGTATAAGTATGTATTATCGATGAATGAGACTTGATATGATTGCCCGGAGTTAAGTCTGTCAACCTATACTCCACTAAATTTATTTGAGTTAATTGTACAACAGCGTCTAAACTCTACTGCATCAAACGTGAAGATTGGTTTTGGAATTGGATGATTAAAATGGGACATTAATGGACATAGGTAGTTGTGCGGGCGTGTTTGCATTGCTTGTGTGATTTATGTGTTGGTTGCTAATGACTTGCTGAGTGAGTTCTCGTAGCCCCACTTTTTACTGGTATTTCCGTTGAGGGAAAATGATACTCAAATGTTTTGAATTGATCTGTACGGAATGTGGTTTTGTTTTTGGGACAAGATATGTGCTTATGACTGCTATGTGAATATTATGTGTTGTATGATTGTTTGGATTGGATGGGTACGCCTACCCAGTATTTATGAAATTATTGGATCGGATAGGTACGCCTACCCAGTATTTGTGTAATTATTGGAGCGGATGAGTACGCCTACCCAGGTTTGTGTGTGGTCATGCCCTAATTTTAGTGCTCCAGCTGGTTGGCCCTTTAGTTGCGCAAGTGACATATGGTTATTGATTAGCGGTGATGCTAAGGTTGTTTGCATATATTCACTGTCATATTGCTCTATGTCCAATGTGACAATATTGGACCAACATCTTTGGGTTTAAGGTCAAACTACCGAGCTCACCAACATTATTGTTGATGTTTTCGAGTATCATTTTCATGTGAAGTGAAAGAAGAGTAGTTTGGTGATTGATAGAAGACTTAGAAGTATCCCGTGTGGAACTTCGTTTGAAGTCTTGCTTAGTTGTTGTTTTGATTCTAGTTTTTGGATGTTCTGGATTAAGTTTAGATTATGGTCCCTTGTGAGGGCATTGGAATAATTGTAAGAGATTGTGGATTTTAGTTGCGATTTGGGACATCACTTGAGTTTGTTCAAGGTTGATGGTCTTCCATAACATTGAGTTTTATTGCAATTGTACGGAGTTTTCTCAATTTTAATTTGTGTTTATGTTGTTCATTATGTGCTTCCCAGATTTTCGCCATTATCGGGGTGTGACACTTTCTGTATGGAAGAAGCTTTCGCTCCTGGAACTTACTCCGACTCACATAACACTCAAGCTCACAAACCGATCGGTTGCTTATCCGGTTAGTGTTGCCGAAGATGTCTTTGTTAAAGTAGGAAAGTTTCATTTTCTGGCCGACTTTGTTCTGGAGGGAGACATTCATCTACTTGAGAAGTTATTAAATGATGATCCATCATCTCCTCTCCCTCCAAAAGAACTTAATTTTGAGGAACTTAAAATAATAAAATCTTCTATTGATGATCCTCCGGAGCTTGAGCTCAAGTATTTACTGTCTCATCTTGAATATGCGTTTTTGGAAGGAACTAATAAATTACCCGTTATAATTGCGAAAGACTTAAACGATGATGAGAAGGACCGCCTTCTAAAGGTTCTAAAGTCACACCAGCGTGCCATCGCATGGAAAATATTTGACATTAAAGGATTTGACCCTCATTTTGTTACTCACAAATTATTTAATGGGAGGATGACTCTTTTAAACCGGCGGTCCAACATCAAAGAAGGGTGAACCCAAAAATTCATGAGGTTATCAAAAAGGAAGTTGTCAAACTCCTTGATGTCGGATTGATTTACCCTATCTCCGATAGTCTGTGGGTGAGCCCCGTTCATTGTGTGCCAAAAAGGGAGGTATGACCGTCGTAACAAATGAAGACCATTTCCCTTTCCCGTTCATGAACCAAATGCTCGAAAGACTCGCGAGAAATGAATACTATTGTTTTCTAGATGGTTTCTCGAGATAATTTTCAAGTTCTATGACCGCAAGGACCAGATAAGACCACCTTCAAATGACCTTCGGGGTAGTTTGCTACCTGACGGCATGCCTCTTGCAGTTTATGTAAAGCTCCGGGTCGGTTCCAAAGGTGCATGATGGCTATTTTCCATGACATGATCGAGGAAACGATGAAGGTCTTCATGGACGATTTCTCGGTCTTCAGGGATTCTTTCTCATCGTACCTCTCCCATTTAGACAAAATGCTAAAACGGTGCGAAGACACCAACTTAGTTCTAAATTGGGAGAAGTACCATTTCATGGTCAAAGAGCACATTGTCCTCGGCTATAAGATCTCTAAAAATAGGATTGAGGTCGATAGAGCTAAAGTTTATGTTATAGCAAAATTACCTCGTCCCACTTCCGTTAAAGGCATTCGAAGTTTTTAGGTCACACCGGGTTCTATCATTGATTTATTCAAGATTTTTCTAAAATCGCCTAGCCAATGACCTATCTTCTTGAAAAAGATACCCCGTTTATCTTCTCGAAGAAATGTTATTGGAATCGTATTGAATTTAGAAGAAATATTAAAACTAAAGCTCCGATTTTAGTTGCCCTCGATTGGGACCTACCATTTGAAATAATGTGTGATGCTAGTGATTATGTGGTGGGTGCAGTCTTGGGGCAATGAAAGACCAAACATTTTCAGCCTATACACTATGCAAGTAAGACCATGACGGATGCTCAAGGACATTACACTACTACGGAGAAAGAATTATTAGCCATGGTGTATGCTTTCGAGAAATTCCGGCCTTACTTAGTCTTGGAAGACCATAGTGTATACGGACCACTCGGCTCTTAAGTATCTTCTTGCTAAGCAAGATGCTAAGCCGATATTGCTTTTGGTAGATTCTTCTACTCTAAGAATTTGATGTCATTATTCGTGATAAAAAAAGGAGCGGAGAATCTCGCGGTCGACCACTTGTCTAGATTAGAAAATCCTCATCAAGGTGATCTCGAGAAAAAGGAGGAGCATTTGGATGCGCGGATATCAAAACTTTAAAGGCTTGGTTTTTCTTCACATTCGATAATCATTTTTCTTTAAATATACAAATGAGTCATGTTTAAACTCTTGTAACTTTTGTTAAAAAGGAAATTATTAGGACCTGAATTTACTCTGATTTATTTAAATTGAATGTGACATATTATTAAACGTCTCTTTTGAGGTCATTTTCTGTAACTTGTGTGTATGAACTATGAAGTAGCACCCCAAGTGGTATATCCGCTGCATTGTTGATATTTTGGGGGTGTTACAATCATGGTGCCAACTACACCGCTAAAAAAGTCTTTGATTCCGGTTTCTATTGGCCGACTATTTACCGAGATGCCCATGACCTGGTCACACGGTGTGACGCGTGTCAACGTCAAGGCAAAATCTCCCAAAAAAGACAAAATGCCTCAAAATGCAATTCAAGTATGCGAGATCTTTGACGTATGGGGCATCGATTTCATGGGCCCGTTCCTGTCTTCTCGAGGGAACAAATACATTCTCGTAGCCGTTGATTATTTGTCAAAATGGGTTGAAGCAAAAGCGCTCCCCACTAATGATGCTCGAGTTGTCGTTAAATTCTTAAAATCTCTTTTTGCCCGATTTGGAACTCCTCGTGCTATAATTAGTGATCACGGTATCCATTTTTGCAATGACCAATTCGCGAAGGTCATGCTTAAGTATGGAGTTACCCACCGTCTTTCTACCGCATATCATCCACAAACGAGTGGACAGGTGGAGGTTTCAAATCGTTGAAACGTATTTTAGAAAGGACCGTAGGCGAAAACCGTTCTTCATGGTCCGATAAGTAAGATGATGCTTTATGGGCCTTCTATACCGCTATTAAAACACATATCGGGTGCACTCCTTATAAGCTCGTATACGAAAAGGCTTGTCATCTTCTTATTGAACTTGAACACAAGGCTTATTGGGCCTTAAAACATTGTAATTTTGACCTTAAGACCGCGGGTGATCACCGGAAAGTTCAAATGAATGAAATGAACTCCGGGATCAAGCTTACGAGAATTAATTAATCTACAAAGAGAAAATGAAGAAGATTCATGACTCTAAGATTAAGAACCGCGTTTTCAACGTTTGTGATCAAGTTCTTCTCTTCAATTCTCGATTAAAGATTTTCTCGGGCAAGCTCAAAACCCGTTGGACCGGACCGTTCACCGTTACTCAAGTTTTCCCTTATGGTACCGTCGAATTATCTCAAACCGACGGACCAAATTTTAAGGTGAATGGTCGTAGACTTAAACACTACTTTGGAGGGTACATACCACCAATGGTTGTCCCGGATCTCTAAACTTTCCCCATGAACCACTAAATTCGGGGTCGAGTCAGGCTCATAACTCAGTTAACAAAAACAAGCGCTTCGCAGGTGGCAAACCATGTTTATCCCTAGTAGTAGTATATTAGTATAATAATTATGAATAAGTGTGATATAAGGAGGCTTGCCTTTTCCTTTCTAGT
>BQNB010151529.1:0-15887 GCA_026074375.1 Tanacetum coccineum | reverse complement strand
CCATAAGCTCTTAACCGGATTAATGTACGTGCTGTTTTTGGAGATTAAACCTAAATTAGCAATTTTCATGTAATATATAGCAAAAATTTTAGTCTTAGTTTAAATTTATACTTGAATTTTTCAAAAAAAAGTTTTCTCTCTATATATATAGTAAATATATATATGTATATGTATATATATATGTATATGTATATATATATATATATGTATATGTATATATATATGTATATATATATATATATGTATATATATATATGTATATGTATATATATATATATATATGTATATATATATATATATAATGAAAAATATAAAAGCTGTGGGTTGATAAAAGTTTACTACCTCTTGCCGGCTCACAACCGATGTGGTAGTCTTTTAAAGAAAGCCCATAGTAAGAATAAAAATCCGAGACTGATAAAAGTTTGCTGCATCTTGCCGGCTCACAACCGATGTTGCAGCATTCTAAAAGGTCGATGGTTACAATTGCATGAATGTCTAGATAATTAAGTGTGAATTAATAATTGACTTCTTTTTGTTAAATTCAAATATGCTCTTGCACTTTGACTAATTTATTTTATAAGCTATGAATATTCGGGAAACCTGAGAGTTATTGAAACCTAAGGTCCGTGAGTCCCGATACTAGTCTCTGTGGGGTGTCAAAAGCCTGGTCACTTAGCCGCAAGGTTGGGATGTACCGAGACGAAAGTCGCTACATGGGATGATCTCGCCTTTAAACTCATTATTCTAAGGTGGAACGTAAAGCATAGTATGTTGTAAAAATTTAATCCATGGTTGAAATTTAAGATAGCACACTCACTTAAGATATAATAAATGTCGGGAGTAAAAAGTTCACAAGTTGCAAATATGAGTAGTGTTAGCATCCTTACTAATATTTAGCTGTGATTTTGTTTTAAGCTTGGTTTGGATAAGTGAAAAGTCGGGAACGATGAATTTATCCTTTTTGGGGCATTCTCGGATTTGAAATGCATCTTGTTCTATGATCCCTAACAGTTATGAAAATAACGAAAGTCAAAATTATCTCAACTATATTAAAAAAAATAATAAAAAAATAAAAATAAATAAATAAATAACTTGTGATTTCTTAGCTATCTCCACAAAATCTTTGCTACTTTTTAAAGGTTTAGTTTGGGGAAGTTTCGAGGTATTTGGTTATAAGGCATATAATATTGCGTGAGGACACGCAATCGCTAAAGTTTGGGGAATTTTGATATGTGTGAAAACACATATCCATTTTATATCAAAATAAACCCAATAAAGACCAAAAACATAATAAAAATGGCAAAGATATGCTTGTTTTTGTGTTTTGTATGTGCAGGTACGGATAAAGCAAAAACTATAAGAAAACGGTTAAAACCGGGCAAACACGAACACAAGAACGGAAGAGCACACAAAAAGCCGGGAGGAAACTATCAAAGTCAAAAAGTCAAACCTCAGTCAACCTTTGGTCAAAGTCACAACAAGACAAAAATTCCAAAGTTACCAAACAGTCCTTCATAAATTTCCAAATTGCAAAAATAACCCTTAAAGTCCTAACGGTCGTTAACTTTTAAAAGTTAACAATTGTTATCTTTTTATAACAAATCAAAAACAAATCATGGCCCAAAGTTCATTATAACCCGGCCCAAGGCCCATTTCCCTTTTATTACACCAAGTCAAAGATCGGGTCAACACAAATCAAACGCTCCTATATAAGAAAGTGGCGCGAAAGTCTGTTTTTACTATTCACCCATCTCTCCCAAATTACCTCTCAGTCAAATCAAAGGGCAAACGTCAATTGAGGGATAGAAAAGGTAATTCAGGTGTTAAAGTACACGATGGCAGGGAGAAACGTCATTCATGGATTCCTATTGGCCAAAACCCACTTGATATGACACACGGGCAAGTAAGAAAGCACAAGGAAAATGGTCATTTACACTAATTATACTCACAAAGAAAGCACAAAAGGCTATAAACCACGGATTGACACGCTGGCAATCCGTGTGAGCTCATAAGTGATCCAACGGTTGAAAATGAGTACTCAATGATTAAAGGAATCAAGGGCCAATGATTGGAGGGGGATCTAACAAACTTTGGAGCCTAGAAGGTTCAGCTGGATGCTATAAAAAGGCCTCTCATCCTCACACACAAGGATATCATTTTTTTTCTAGTTTCTAGTTTTTAGACTTTTAGGTAATTTAGCTTAAGCTTTTAAGTTTTAAGTCAATGTAATTTTCATTTAAACGTTTGTAATTTTCTTTTTAAGTATTGTAATCAAGCTTTTAGTTAATGAAATTTAAGTTCTCTTTAATAAATTGTCAAAAGTTCTCTATAAGCTCTAGTGTTAGTTTACGGATTCATAAGCTTTTATAAGCTCTCACAAGTCTATAAGCTTGTGATTGAGCTACATTGTTTATTTAATCAACTAAAACCCTTAAAATCAGCTTAAAACCTTAGCTATTTGGATAAAAGGCTTATGGAAGGGAAACTAGCAAAGGATGAGTTTCCAAGGACTTTTACTGGCTTATCAATGATAAGCCAGAGCTGTTGAAAAGCTCTTTGAGCATCTTTGCTTTTGTTTAGCTAAAGCACACTGTAAGTTCTCATTTATTTCCTTTGACTTTAAATTTCTAGCTTATTTTGCTTAAGTTACTTATCTTATTAGCTTATTAATTTTGCTTATCTGTTTTCTAGTTGCTTATTTGTGCCTTATATTGTCTTAGTGTGCTTATTAATCATGTTTGTTAATCTGTTTTTAGTTATAGGATTGTAGATCTTAGATTTTCATTGCTTGTCTTAAAAATCATAAATACCAAAAAAAATAGTTAGCTTAACTTTTAGATTCTTAAATCTAGTTTATTTAGTTTTTGTTTTGTGTTTGTTAAGCTTGTTATAAGTAGTTTATTATCTGGTAATCAAATTTTGTTAAGTGTATTTCAATTTCTAAGTCTAAATGCAATCTGTCAAAAGCTTTAAGGGGTGTTTGGATTAACATTGTTTGACCTCTAAAAGTCAAGATCACTTTGAGTTTCAATTTGGACAGCTGAGTTTTCATAAATAAATAAGTTTTAAAAAGGTTTGAATGATTAGTTTGAGTTTAAAATGATTTTGTGGCTTATTATCTTTGTGTCAGCACCAGGGGAGCTTTTGCTCTTTTAGATCTTTGAGATTTTTGATCCTAGTTTTCCTAGGTGTAGTATTTGCTTGTTTAAGTGTTCTAACACTCTCATTGAGTGAGTCTAGTGCAAGGGAAACCACCAAGGTTACCTGCATTTTGGTTTTAGCACTTTTGGTCAAGTGCATCAGCAGTAGTAACAAGAGTTACTACTGCTGTCTTCTTTAAGCTTCAATTTAGCCAAGTGTTTGTAGGATTTAGAGTCTAAAATTCTATAGGCTTATAGATTACAAGTAGCTTAGTATAGATTAAGACTTATTTTTCATTTTCTAGCTTATTATCTTAGGTAAATTAGTTTTTAAAGTTTTCAAAAATCTCAAAAAAAAATCCAAAAAAACTAACAGGACTAACTATTGCAAATATTTAACTAAACAGAAACTTTAAAGAAAGACAGAATTGACCCCTGAACTCCCTAGCTACTAACACTCAACATCTTTTTTATATAAAACAGCTTATTTAACTTTTTAAGAAACTATTTTTATAAAACTTGACTCTAACTTATTTGAAATAAGCTATATGGGCTTATGAAGGCTGATAAGCTTCTAGCAACTTAGTATTTTATCTCTTAAGCTAAATAAGCAAAGCAAATTCAAGGCACTTGACAAAATTTTCACTACTTTATAAATTCTGCTTAATCAAACTGTTTGCAAATCCCACAGCTTATTAAGAAAACAGAAAAAGAACAATTGTAAAACAAATAGTGTGTACCTTAGATTCACCCAGCAAGAACAACAATAAGCTGTGTGGGTTTATGGCTTATTCACATAAGCTCAATTCGAACCAGACAACAACCTAATCTAAACCTAATGTACTACAATAGCCTCTAAAACCCTCTTGATACCATAGAGCAGGCCATCCACTTCCAAGATGGTATCAAGCCCTGATCAAAACAATCACAAACACAAATAATTTTCTTTTGAACTAGATTTAAATGAGACACAATTTATATGAAATAAAACTTTTATTAAAACTGAAATAAAGTTTATTACAATTCGAAATGAAATAACATGAAATTGAAATTACATTAAAAAAGTACTACTAAAAAAACTGAATCGAAAAATTTAACTACTACAAAAATAAACTAAAAATTCACCCCTAATAAGCTGGAATGAGGGGGTATTTATACCCGAAGCTTGAGCTCATCCTTCCAACTTCAGACCCTCTTCATCTTATCTCAGCCCTTCGACTCATGCCTCTCTCCTTGATCTTGTATCTCAATCGTTCGATTGAGGCATGTGTGCACCCGGATCATTGACGTGGACATATGTGTGTTAGTTATGTGAGTGTAAACACTCACACACGTCACATCACCCAATCATTTCTTCTTATTTTGCCAGGGTGGATTGGGTTGGGTTTATGATTGATAGTGATGGATGGGTTAAGGGGTGTGAGGGGATCATTAACCCTATGGTTAATTTGGGTGTGGGTGAGTGGTTTAGAAACTAGGGTTCATTGTTCTTGAGTGTGTTTCGTTGTGTTGGTGAGTGAGTGTTAATCTAATTTGGGGGTAAATGAGTGAATAGTAACTGTAAATGTGTTATAAGTTAAACCGGGTAGTGTAGGGTTAGGGTCGGGTTAGGGCAAATGATATGATTGGTTGAGGATAAGGACCACGGGTTAATTGACCCCGGGTATATGACCCGCGCTTTATATATCTATGGGGTAATTACATATCTGGCCCTTGTGTTTGGCAAGCACCTTTTCAGGTTATAATTAACTTTCACCAATTGCAAAAACAGTCCTTGTGGTTACAAAGAGTGGTGCTGGCTTGAAAGTGACTGTAATAGTGCTGAGGCATGATCTCTCTGGCTTCGATTTGATTTTCTTAGCTTCGTTGATCACGTCATCCTTCTCGTGCCTTTTTTACTGTTTTTCTTTTTCAATATTGACTATCCATACCTGCACACATAAAACTCAGATACCAGCACATTTTTTGGCCATTTTTTGATCCGTTTTTGGGTTATTTTGTTGATTTTAAGCATAAATAGATATGTGTATTCTACACTAATCAAAATTCCCCAATACTAAAGACGATAGTTGTCCTCACGCAAGTATTACCATGCCTTATAACCAAATACCTCGAAAATTCCCAAACTAAACCTTTAAAAAGTAGCAAAGAATATTGATTGAGAAATTAAAATATCACAATTATATAAAAAACAACCCTACTAAGTCCCATTTTCAAGATATTTCTCTTTTTATGATTTTTCTTGATTATTAACTACCTAACTACAATTTATTTGTGTTGACATAATGCAATGTTTTCATTACCACATTGGTAACTTTTAGGATCATAGAACAAAAAGCACAATTAAGCGTCTAAAAGATAACTTCATCATCCCCGATTTTTCACTTTTCCCATGCTAAGCTTAAAACAAATCATCGTAATTTACAAATCATGACAACTAACACTACTCATAAATATAAATGTTTCTTATTTTTCCCCCCATAAATCCTACTTTTGTATCTCATATTTTACTTTAAGTCATATACCCCGAATGGAAGGCTCTTTAAGACATTTGTTTCGATACGTTATAATTTCAGAAAATAAAGTGCAATGGTTAAGAACGCAATAATTAGCTCCTAGCCCTTCTCAAAAGATCAAATGCAATCGAGAATAAAGTCCACATCGAGGCGACCAAAATTTGGCTTTTTATTAGGCTACTTAAGCAAGGCACCATTCATGTCATATACCCTAAGGCTCTTTAAGACATGAATGGACCAATCTCATTTGCACCATATACCCTTAGGCTCTTTAAGGCACAAATTAAGACAAAAATTAAGCAACAAAAGCTTTATTAACCTCAGTCCTATTAGTAGGTCAATACAACATCGCCACGCTCCGACAAGATCAGCAAACATTATTCGACTTCGTATATATAAGTAAAACCGGTGCCTATATCACGAAGCACATCGATAGCGAGTCGACAAGAGGTTATTCTAGCTTATTAATGACACCGACTCTACCTCATATGAAAACCTCCAACATCGGCCACGCCTCGCACTATGAAGTAATTCTGCAGAATACTATTATAAATTTTTGTATTTTACGCCAAATTAAGTATTCCTGAGGTGTAACTCATCCTAATCACAAGAATAAAGAAAACTTCTAATTAGCTAATTATTAACCAAAAAACCATACAACTTATTTATTAAGACATTTATATAAAAGTGAAACAACTAATGGATAAAAAGCCACAATTAATACTATGAGCTTGAAAGAAATCCAACTATACAATCGTTTAATATCATGACTTATAAATAACTACTATCAATTTCTTTCCTCGTTCTTCACAAAAAGAAAATTTGCAAATACTTAGCCTTATCAAATCCAACAACTATGGCATATTTAAAATCTACTTTGAGATTAGCACAATCTCATTACTAACGATTCAATTCTAGCATGTCAATAGAACTAGCATAAACTATCTTCATTAATTGTTAATGGAAAAAGCTAGAACTCAACCGTTCAAAATCGGGTCAATAATTACTTCATATTCTTACAACTGAAAACATACATTATTGTCTTAACATAACACTTTCTTTTTTTTTTTTTTTATATATATATTTTTTTTTATATTAATATAAATTTAAATTTTTTGCTAATTTTGTGGAAAAACGGGTACTTGGAACCAAACCAGAAACAAGCAACATCAAATCGATAGATTCCCTCCCCAAACTAAAATGAAACATTGTCCTCAATGTTTAAGTCGGGTTCCTACGAAAATCTAAGCCGTTTATTAAGTAGACAAAGATAATTCGTTAATCGATAATAATGAAAGGATATTGATACTTCCCCAAACTAATTTCACACGAAAGGATAGAAACTCGAGTGCTCCGTAACTTAGGTCATCGAACACGAGATGATTTGCTAGAAATGGTTTGGTTAAATGCCTGCCAAATCACAACACAGACAACAAACATCGAGAAACGAAGAGGATGGGCCCCTCAACATCACAACACATTAGAGGTTAGAAAATAGAAAGAAAATAAAATAGAAAGAAAAGGATAAGCATGGGGTGAACTCCCACGAAGCGGCTTTGTTTTTGAATTACCGAAGTCCGCAAGCTCGACTCAGATCCCTGAATTTAGTTTTCCTTAGGAGAGCAATACTTAGAACAGAACTGTTAGAAATGCCACCGGCTCTTAGAAATGTATTTTTTTCTATGCCAGGGTCAAAAATGGTGTCATTCATTCTCGAAGCAGACAATTGAGGAAATGAAGGTATATCTGAAACAAGGTTGGGTAGAATACTGGTCCATAAAATCATGAGATTTAGAAACAACCCTAACTCTTGATTATCAAAAGTCCCCCAGCTTTGGGGATCAAAACATTTCTCATTAGTCCGGAGGTTCCGGTGGAGGTCGAGGAATTGACGGATCATTCTTGGGTGATCAAGGTTAGGTGACTCAATAACCTTCATCTTCGGAAATCAGCATCTCAACACCATTCGGAATAAATTATCTGGAACAAGAGAATATCAATCTCTTCTTGAGTGGGCTCACTATCTTCAACAGATGAATGGAGAACATGTGAAGAGACTCGATAACTAATTTTGATGAAAATTTTCCCTGTGAATTTGAAATTCATTAAGCACTGTCATAAAGACTAAGATTATTCCTCAAATTCACGATCATATCCTATTCCTCGCAGGAAGTTTTAAAGTTTCACCGGCGAACTCATGGTGAAAGGACACGTCCTATGGAAGAAAAAGTAATGAAAGATTCATTCTGTTTCTGGCTTCATGATCGAAGTCACTTTGGAATCGAGATACGGGAATCATCATCACTAAGTAGATTATCAAGAAAAAGCTATGTCCTCCTACTGAATTCGAAATATTCTTCCTCTAAGTTAGAAGATACTTCTATACTAGAAAATAAAACATCGATCTCATCATTATCGACTTCAGAGCAAAACACTCATCGCATGTCGATAGAGGAGGTGTTGAGAAAGACCTAGCTTATCAGAAACCGTTGGAAATTTTTAATCTCGATATCTTCTTGAAAATTCACTTCATGCAATCCTTCTTAAGAGTTGAATCAATCAATTCCCGTGAACGAACAATAGGAGCAAGTTCACGCGAACTTCACCACAAAATTATCACTAGTCTTCACCGGAGAAGAACTAAGAGAAGGATCATCAGAATGAGAAGTGGTACTGCCACTAAACGGATCATTTTTTGAAAAATCTATGATAGAAATGGCATGAACAAAATTCCTTTCCTTGTTTTTCTCAAGATTATCGTCATAGTAAACAAGTTTCATCTTTGTCCTACTCTTAAATCAATTTTCCTCGTACAAATCAATGAGAGCTTTTGCGGTTCAAGGAAGGGTCTTCCTAAAAATAATAGCACTCTCGGGTCGGATCAAAATTAACCACCAACAGAAAATCCGCAAGAAAAGTCAACCAACGACTCTAACAACAAACATCCACGCAATCCCATCGGGGTGAGAATGGAACGATTTCAAGCTCGCGATGTCATTCCGAGTAGAGTCAATGTTTCAAGCTCAGTTATCTTGTAGATAGAATAAGGTAAAGATTAATGCTATGCTCCATGAATCGGCTAAAGCACTAGTCCTTATGAGTTCTTTGTAAAGCACATGGGCTAAAGAAATTTTTCCCAGATCTTCGAGTTTCTCGGGAATTTTGTTCATGATGATAACGGGAACATTTCAGCATTCACATTGTGATAGCGATCTCCTCAAGCTTCATCTTGTTTCTTAGCCACGAGCTTAACCATTTTGTTAAACTTTGGCATTTCGACAAAGCATCTTTCAATCCAAATCTCTAAAACGAAGTTGTTTTAACATGTTCAGACCGGCTATGTTTGAGCACTTGTTTATCTGTGTTCTCTACACGTTCATTCTCTCAGGATATGGAAGTTTATATGTGTACAATTAGAGATTAGGATCAAGACTAACGGTTTCTTCTTTTGCTTTTGGTTATGGGATTTTAATGAAAAATGGAATCTTCTTCCCCCGAAGATGGGACATGGCGGTATTTTTTTCCTATTTTGGATTTTGCACTTTTTGTTCGTTGACGTCTCCGGGTTTTTGTCAGTTTCCCTTTTGAGTTTTGTGAAACATCGGTTGAAGGAACTAGAGGAATCGAAAGTTTCTTCCAAAGTCTTACCGCTCCGTTGTGATTAGCATTAATTTGCTGAGCAGGGTTATGTTACTGGTTGAGCTTGGAATAGTTCTGAATTGTGAAGTAGAGGTGAATTTTTGAAATATTCACAAAGACTTTTCCAACAAACTTGTAAACATTAGCCATTTGATTCTGCAAAATTTGACCTTGATATTTGACATTCTCAACACCGCAATCGTTTGCCTTGACGTAGTTTTCAAAAATCTGTTTTCAAAACAGGTCTCATTTGTTGTGAGGTTGTAAGGTAAAACTGTGAATTGATTGTGTTTGTTGGTTGGTGTTTGTATGAGTGGAGAGCTTGATAAACTTGATTTTAGGTTGTTTTGAACGGTATTGATTAAAGTTCCTCCACAGTTTGGTTGAAATTTGAATGGGTCCTTGATAACGGTTTTGGGTTGGTTTGACATTTGTTGATTGATACCCCGGTGTCTCATTTGACTTGCCAAATTGAAGGTTGGTTTCTTTGGCGAAAATTCTCCAACTGTACGTTTTGTGAAATGTTGGATGTTTGTCATGAAAAAACGGGAAAATCGTTTTCCACCTCGAGTTTTAAACGGATACTGGTAAAATAGTGATTTGATCCACATGTGACACATACTTCCTCAACTGATTGACTGGTGCAGGAGAAGTAACTAAAGCTTTTCAATTTGACTCATCATTTTGTTTCATCTGATAGCATCTTATCCTCTAGAGAAGCTGCTATTTGGTTGCATATCGAAAGAATATTAGAGAGGCGAGGAATTAGCAAGAGGAGCATTACCGTACACACTGTCTGGAATCATTAGCACGACTTTCTTGAGTAACGAACCCTTTTGACTTGCTTTCAATACTCGCTAAACCATCTTGAGGCGTCTTGTCCAAGTAAATGCACCATGCTGCATAATCTAAAGCATCTTGATCGTTTGAACTCAAAGAGTTGTAAAAGTATCGAGTGGTGGAGTTCTGAAAAACCATTGTTAGGACCATGACGAAGGAGTCCCTTTAGAAACGTTCACCAATTCTTCATTAAATGCTTCGATTGTGTTTTGATAAAGTATGAGCTTATTCCCGATAGTAAGTGTTTTTGAAGGTGGGAAGTAATTTTGGATTATGAATTATTGAAACAAGGGTCGTCCCATGTAGAAATTTGATCTTGGAGGTTCTTTGTCTAACCATCTCGTGCTCACCGTCTAGAGAAAAAGAAAAAAGCAAAAGCTTAATCGAAGTTTTCCGGAACTTCCTGGATGTCTAAACGTTTGAAGTGAACCTGTATAAAAAATCGAAGAGATTGTGGGGATCTTGTCTACCCTAAATTTGTTACTATTGCACCGGAAGATGATTAACGGTTGCTGTAAGCTCAAAATTGTGGCATTGACGGTGGACACTGATAGCATCTTCAGTACCCTTCAATAGGTTGCTTGTTAAAACATTGGCCATCGTTCGATTGTCGGCCATTGGAACAACGTTTTGTTCAACAATTGGTTCTTCGAAATCAAAATTTTCAACAACCGGAAAAGTTTGTTGTTGACGACGTCTACGAGATTGCGAACGAGTGCGCATAAAAAGGAAAAACTAACAATTAAAAAGCAAAACTTTAACACTATTTTTTTTTGTGATGAATTATAACTGTTTACCACGAAAGAGACTTAAACCAAATAACACTACTTCACTGTAGCTCTTGAAAATTTCTTTTCAAGTGAGCCGTACTTGTAGAGACACAAATGGCAAAGTTGTTAAATCTATGATTACGAATTGTGAACAATTTCAAAGTTCACGAAATGAAATGATAATATCACAAGAAGATAATATTTGTTGGAGTTCTTTAACAAACTTGTGAATTGTTATTTACTGAATTAAGGACAATTTTTTATATTTTTGATTTTTCTAATTTTTTTAACTTTTTTTTTATATATAATTATACTAAAAAGAAGAAAGAAAATATTTTTTACATTTTATATTTTTTATTTTTTGTGGATTTTTTGATTTATGATGACAAAAATTTAACATTCGAGGACATAGGATCTTCAAAACCAATCGACAAACAACTAAACGTAGAATCGCTTACACAAGGTCCCCGCAACGTCGCCAAAACTGATTGCAGTTTTACATACATGAAGTAAAATAATATACTTATAGATAAATTTAAGGAACCCCCAATATCCTTGTACAATTTCACACAACAAAAGATATATATATAGACTACGAATATTAAACCGGGCAAGTATGATCACCCTGGTCGTTTCCCCCCAATGACTATTGCAATGGAAAACCTCTGATCGATGTATCGTCGTAAATGATGATTTGAATAAGAACAGAGATATTTTTGATTTATTTAAACTACTAATATAGAAAGCACAATTAAAACAAACTAATTAACAAATTAAACTAATTACGAAAGTAAATAAAAATTGCGACATTTTTAAGAAAACAAATACAATTTAAATCGTTAAGAATATAAACTAGATTCCTAAACCTAACTTAATGCAAAGAAAAAATTTAGGAAAAAAAAATATTTTTTTAAGGCTATTTTTCGGATTTTTTTTATGAATTAAATTCCTATTTAATCTAAATTATATTCGAAAAATAGAGAATGGAAATTGATAAAAACTAAGAAAATACTTGTTTAGACTAAATTAATTCTAAATACTAAAAAAGATAGAAAAACTATTTAAACTAATTTTTCTATTTTCTTTTTATTGATTTTTAAAATGAATATTAAAAACTAAATTCCGAAAGAATTAATTTTTAAAAATATAAACTTAAACTAAAAATTATATAAAATTATTTTTAATAAAAAGAGAATAATCAGAAAATTAATTTAGTTAAACCCTAATTTTTAATGAGTAATAATAATCACTATTTAACTAATTAAACTAAAAAAACCTAATTTTATTATTTAATTAAACTATTTTTTTTTTAACCTAACCAATTTAACCAAAACACATGGGCCGAAAGTGACAAAACAGAAAGATAAGGGTAGGCGGGGAAAATTTAGGTTTATATAAAAAAAACACAAAGTTTGATCAATTGACAGAAGCAGTCCCTTAACCTAGGGACTTAACTAGACTAACAATTAAACTAACGAAGGACTAACTATGTAATTAACTAAGGACTAACTGCGTAACTAACAGGGACTAACTATGCAAATTTTTAACTAACAGAAACTTTAAGAAAACAGAATTGACACCGTGTAACTCCCTAACTTCTAACCACCAACATCTTTTTATATAAAACTTTCTAATTAACCAGCTAGGCTTGTTTAAGCAACAATTATTATAAAACTTGACTCTAACTTATTTGAAATAAGCTATATGGGCTTATGAAGGCTGATAAGCTTCTAGCAACTTAGTATTCTATCTCTTAAACTAAATAAGCAAAGCAAATCTTCAAGGCACATGACAAAATTTTCACTACTTTATAAATTCTGCTTAATCAAACTGTTTGCAAATCCTACAGCATATTAAAGAAAACAGAAAAATAACAATTGTAATAACAAATAGGTGAGTACACTTAGATTCACCCAGCAAGAACAACAATAACTGTGTGTGTTTATGGGCTTATTCACATAACTCCAATTCGAACCAACAACAACCTAATCTAACCTATGTGCTAACCAATAGCTCTAAACCTCGTTGATACATAGCAGCCATACCAATTCCAAGATGGTATCAAGGCCTTGATCATCACAATCACAAACCCAATTTTTTTTTTGACTAGAATTTTTAAAATAACACAATTTATAAGAAAAAAAACTTTATTAAAACTGAAATAAAAGTTTATTACATTCGAAAGTAAATAACCAAGAAATTGAAATTACATTAAAAAGTACTACTAAAAAAACTGAATCGAACAATTTAACTACTACAAAAATAAACTAAAAATTTCACCAACACGAAAGCTGGAAAAGGGGGTATTTATACCCGATGAGCTTGAGCACATCCTCCATCTTCTATACCCTTCTTCATCTTACTCAGCCCTTTCAATCAATTCTCTCATCCTTGAATCTGTATCTCAATCGTTTCGATTGAGCATGAGTGCACCCGGATCATTGACGTGGACGTATTGTGTTAGTTATGTGAGTGTAAACACACACACAACAACATAAACCTCACACCAATTCATTTCTTCTTCTTTTTGCCAGGGTTGATTGGTTGGGATTATGATGATAGTGATGGAAATGGTTTAAGGGGATGAGAGGGGATCATTAACCCTATGGTTAATTTAGGTGTGGTGAGTGGTTTAGAAACTAGGGTTCATTGTTCTTGAGTGTGTTCGTGTGTGTGTGAGTGAGTGTTAATCTAATTGGGGGTAAAATGAGTGAATAGTTAACTGTAAATGTGTGTTATAAAGTTAAACCGGGTAGTGTAGGGTTAGGTTCGGGTTAGGCAAATTATATATTGGTTGAGAGATGGTCACGGGTTTATTTGACCCTGGGTGATAATGACCCGCGCCTTTATATATCTATGGGGTAATTACATATCTGGCCCTTGTGTTTGGCAAGCACAATTTTCTTAGTTGTAAACAAACTTTCACCAATTGCAAAAACAGTCCTTGTGGTTACAAAGAGTGGTGCTGGCTTTGTAAGTTGACTGTAAAAGGCTGAGGCATGATCTCTCTGGCTTCGGATTTGATTTCTTTAGCTTCTTGATCACTCATCCGTTCTCGTGTCCGTTTTTTACTGTTTTCTTGCAATATTTGACATATCCATACCTGCACACATAAAACTCAGATACAAGCACATTTTTGCCATTTTTGATCCGTTTTGGGTTTATTTGGGTTATTTTAAGCATAAATAGATATGTGTATTCTACACTTATCACTAGCTATGGAAGAGCTTCCAAGGATTTTACTAGCTTATCCATAAGGATAAGCTAGAGCTGTTGATAAGCTCTTAGAGCAATTTTTGCCTTTGTTAAGCTAAGGCAGGTTGTAAGTTTCCCTTTACTCTTCTTGTTTTACAATTTCTTAGTGTAATCTAGCTTATTTTGCTTAATTGATTGCTTATTAGTGTTTAAACTTGTCTAATTTAGCTTATTAAACTTGATTTACAATCTGTTTTTTAAATAAAAAAGAGTTTTTTTTTTTTTTTTTTATTTTTTTTTTTTTTTAAATTTTTTTTTTTTAAAAATGAAAATTTTTTTTTTTTTTTTTTTAGGTCATTAGTAGTATAAGATCTTAGATTTTCATAATTTTGTCAAAAAAAAATAATTAAAAAATTCCAAAATAGAGTAAATCTTAGCTAACCTTATTAACGTCTTATATTGCTTAGGTTTGCCAATTAGGTTTTGCTAATAAAGTTTGTTTATCATCTGTTTTATTAAGTTTTAGTCATTAAACATAGTTTATTAAGATTAAATGGAAACTGTCCTAGTTAAAGAGGTGTTTGGATTAATACAGTTTGACCTTCATAAGTCAGATTGAATTTGTGTTTTCAATTTGGTCAGCTTCATTTTCGTAATTAAATTAGTTTTCAAAAGGTTTGCATCATTAGTTTATGTTTAAGGATATTTTAAGGATTAATCCTTTGTTCCTGCACCATGGGACTTTTTCATTTTCTTAGCTAGTTAAAAGTTTAACCAAGCTTTCCTAGGTTTGGTCATTTGCTTGTATTGTGTTCCTTCACACTCATTGAAGTGTATTCATTGCAGGATTGACCATCTAGGTCTCTTGCATTTGTGTTTTGCTCATTTGCCAAATACATCAGCAGTAGTAACAACAGTTACTACTGCTGTTGTCTTTTTAGCTTCATTTAAGCTAGTTAAAATAAGCTTTAGGATTTAAAATTTAGTAAGTTTATAGATTAGATATAGGTTAATATAGATTAAGTCTTGTTTTCATATTTCTAGCTTAATTCTTAGGATAATTTAGCTTTAAAACTTCATTAAAAATCTTAAAAATACAAAAACAGTACTAAGCAGATATTAGGTTCTAAACTTAGATTTTTAGCTTATAAGTTTAGTTTTTATGAGTTTGATTTATAGCTTATATGTTGATTGTTAAGTTTGTAAAAGCTAAGCTTCTGTCATAGCTTATAGAGCTTTTTAGCTTATTTAGATTTCAAGTTTTTAGTGAGTTTGCTCTTTTGATCATTAAATTTAGAGATCTTTTAGTGTTCTTATTAAATTTAGCTTCTACACATCTTAAGCTTTCTAGGACATCTTTTAGTTTTGAAAATGGTGCTTAAATAAGAACTTTGTGCTTAATTTAGTATAGAATAGCTTTTTAAATCTCAAAACACAAGTTTCTGAAACAACTTATTAGATAATCTGTTATCTGCTTATTTTTTGAATTATAGACCTAAGTTGCTTTATTAAAGTTGCTTAAAAAAGCTTAATCTACAACTTTTGTTCTTTAAGTTTTTCATAAAAAACAAAAAAAAATGGAAGTGGAAGTCGAGGGTGAGCAAGACTCGAACCCCCCGACCTCAACACCTCAACTTTTTATACACACACACACCCACTCCTTACCGCTGTGCCCTTGGGTCTTTTTCATAAGACCCTTGCACCTTTAATCCTTTATACTCTTTTTAGCTTTATAAGCCCAATAAGCTGTTAAGCTTATTTCGTGGCTTATTTTATAAACTACAATC
>BQNB010151526.1:3043-14322 GCA_026074375.1 Tanacetum coccineum | reverse complement strand
GAAGAAACTTATGGGACACACTTCGTGAACTCCAAGACTACTAGATTGAAACCTTATCCTTGCCGCTTTTGTTTAAGATCTAAAGACACGTAGCATAATTATCAACACCTGTTAGATTTTGGGATATGTAAGATATGTAAGATAAGTCATCCATAAATAAAGTTGTAATTCCATTATACTTTACCATTTTAACATCATGTCATTTCTCATTATCTTCGTCTTCATCATTAAGAACAACATCATCAATTAGGTCAAACACATCACCACCCTACTATTCCTTTAATGAATCCTTAAATTTTATAGACTAGTTTCCTCGAAAACCAAATAAATTATAGTGGAATCAGAATGGCTGAGGCTTAGGTTTTTCAGGCTTTGCTTGAGGTTAATGTGGTATTTCAGCCACATTCCATTGTACTTAACGGTTTAGGTGATTAATATACATTTTACCGGGGTGAGAGTCCCTTTTACCAAAAAAAAAGCATAGTAGGCCCATAACCCTCAGATCCCAGGAATCAAAGGTCCTTCAAAACTTCTTCAAGACGATGGTCTTCCCAACTTCTTCTTGACTTCATTTTGATAATATCAAAACTTAACATAGTTATCAATCTCATTGGTTCTTTTATATTTAACTCTAAGTTAGAATACTTGCCCCATACTTTTGAAAACACGTACATCCACCGCATTCTCGGCTAATTGGAAAATGACAACAAAAATACTAATCTTATAACATCTTGTTTTAAGACATCAACGCGATTGATGTCTCATTATTCCTTATGATTCTATAACATTGTTTTAATATCATATCATGTGTCGATATTTAGGTAGGATGATTTATAATCATCTTATTAAAATGAATTAGGACGCTTCTTCATTTGAATAAGGAAAATATAAACCACCGAACCGTAAGTTTATAAATTCTATTACAAGTATTTGGACGCCTCTTTTGTTAAAGTGACAAATTAATATATGAGTGGGCATTATAATAGATTGGGCAATACCGTAATTCTGAACAACATTCTTTCAAATCTGTGAGAATGAGGGTCTAATATAATACCGTTTGTACGAATAAATCCATTTCTTCAGCATTATCATTGCCTCTATATTACTCTAGATTATTAGATAGTCCAGTGTCATTATCTATTGCAACTAACGACACTATCATGCCAACTAAATCAATCGGGAGCGAGATTTCCTTTTAAGAAGAGAGACCTATAACAACCCATAATTTTCATCAATGTAATATCCATCTCTTAAATTAGATGCACTGTAATAATCCAACTACTATACCACCTTTTTTAACATAAAATCTTTACGCTTTATTCCATTATATTAACTTAGTTACATAACAAAAGTAAACGAGCTTTCACCAACCTATCAATGCAACTATATCTATGTTTATATCATACAAACATCCTAATTATGTCAAGTATATATCCATAATATCATATTTTACCATTGCACTATCCATTTAACGACCATTTACAATGTTATATCAAAACAAGCATTTATACGTTCACTTTTTATCCAAAACCCTAATTACATGCAAAACAAGTGTAACAAATGTTACAAAGAAAGCAGTGTTACTAAGTTACAAATGCAAACTTTTGAATATAATTTCCCTCCTAGAAACCCATAGACAACCTTCTAAAGCTCAATATATCATTAAATTGTGCATAAAATACAAACTAGGTCATTTTTAACCTCCTTAAATCATGTTTTATAATCTTACCACCAAATTTTAAACACATAGGATAACAAACACCCAATCATAACTCTTAAACGCCTTAAAAACCTAATCCCAAATGCATATCTAAACCCATAATCCTAAAACCCTAATTCATCTAACCCTAAACCAAAAACATAAAACCATATCAAACCCTTTACACAATTGAAACTAGTCAAGTTTTTTAGAATTGATCCTTTAATAAAACATAAGAACTGGCAAAAATCAGTAGGTTTTGGTATTAAGTAAAATACTATGTTGTACCCTAATGTCCTTGTGATCAATTTTCCGTTATAACTCAGCACCTATTTGCTTCGGATGGATTAGTTATAGCCGAAATGGCAAAGTACATCAGATTCCTGCAACTTTAGTAAACTGGCGTATCTCTAAATTTTTTGTAAAGTTAACCCCTGAATAGTAAATCTAAAATTAATCGAATGGACTCACAATATCTTACCATAGGCTTTACTGGTTTGAGCTTCATCTGAGTTACGATTTGTAAATGGCAACCCATTAGACCAGGACCCAATATGTTGGCTGTCCAAAAACAGCCATGAACCCAACACCCTTTTTCTTTCATTTTAACCCATTTACACCTAAGCTAGCAACCTAACACCTCAAGCACCTCTATGACTAACCTACTACCATCCCTAAGTAGCCTAGCAACCACCTCCCTCACACCACCATCACCCTTGCATCACCAACTTGGTCTCCAAGTTCTATAGATTGTCACCTCTCTAGCACCTCAAATCCCTTCCACCTTGCTCTATAGCTTACCTTACATACCCTCCTAGCTTCCCAAAGTCACAATGCTACAATCTTGACACCTTTCATGGCTAAAACTTGGGCACCAAGTTCATTTGAGCCCTATATATAGCCGAAATACACACTCTTTCAAATCACACCTCAAAACTCATCAAAAACACTCAAATGGAGTTCTAGCCATTCTATAGCAGTAGTAAAAGATCAATAGAAGTCCCTAAGATCATAATAGAAGCCAAAAATCAAGAGAAGGAAGCCCTTGAAGTCATTTCTAGGCGTACGAACCCAAATAAGCTCATACGACCCATTTTAGTTCAAGTAAGCTCAAAATCGTGTTCAATAAGCTCATAATCTGTTTTAGAATGTTCATAATATTCTTAAGATCATATATAAACTCTTGTTTGATCCCTTGAACCACAAACCCATGTGTTTTTTATTAAAACCCTAAAAACGACCCGTTTTGATTTTCTAGCCAACAAATCCTTTTTCTAAACTTTTGTTACGCTAGAACATCTTATTTTTGCTTATTCTAATAAGCTATAACCTGAAAATATCATTTGGAACCCTAAAATAAGCGTACATAGCTTTTTAAATTTGATTTGCAAATGTTTTCATGCATAGGGGTATATATCGTAACTTTTTGAAATTTATAACTAAAGGGGCTAAAAATGTCATTATTCTAAAGTTATAACTATAAGGACCTATCTTGCTAAATTTCAAAGTTAGAGGTTTAATATATATATACTTTATATATAAAGGACTAAACTTGTAAAAGTTTATAAATCAATATTAGTATATCTATACTTATTATAAAAAGGACTAAACTGATAAAAGTTTATAAATCAGGGTTATATTGCCATTTATTGCAAACTTTAAAAATATGCACATATTATATTTTTGAATATAAATGTATAAAAAATATATATTAATATTATAAAACTCGATTTTATTAAAACCCGACACATTTATCGTTATTAATCAACGATCGACGCATTATAAAACAATTACGTTATATAATTAACGTAACTTATCATCGACTAGCTTTTGAAGAAACTTAAAATCTTATCGTATCACGTTACTAGGGAATTTCATATGAGGGGTTCTATTTGGGTATTTGTTTTGACAAGTTTGATGGGTTTACGATTTAAAGTGCCTTGGCTCCTCAAACAATACTACGTGGCCTCTGGATTATGATAGCCCGAACAGTGATACAATATCTCTATAAGTTAATAAATCAAAGTAATACGTTAAACTCTATGAAGTTTTAAAACATAAACTATCACACTAAGACTTTACATATCACCCAGGTTGTGTGACGAGGCCATTACTTTCACTTGATATATTGTTGCCATCAATCAGATTTTCCCTGTTAATGTGAGTTCATAGCCTCGCATTTCAATCTTTTAAATGTTTCATAAACCCGTGAGGGGGATACATGCTATAAATCATGAATACAAGTATTTTTCCAACTGTATGCTATCTTGATGCATTATTAGCTAAGTCCCTACTTTTGCCATTAAGACCCCACTATCATGAACCGTTAATTACTCTACGGAGTAAACGCGAATGCTGTGAATAGATCTATTTGGGACTGAACTCCCCCGTTGGTGTACCTCTACTTTCTGGTAACAAAACACACATCATTTGAATAACTATGCGGGTGTTTTGGCAAAGGCACCCGTTGGGGCAACTACTTATGATTATTGATTATCTCAAGGCTTTGGTGTCATGAGCTTAGGGCAATAATACTATTTTTCATGATAATTGTATGTGTTTCAATTATTACCACTTATGATAACTTGTATTCGATTATTTCCATGATAATTGTAAATGCAATTACAATTATTACAAACTATGGGTATATAACAACGTAACCCACTATTATGATAACTCATATTCACACTATTTTCCATAATAATTATACTCATTGCAATTATTACACTTATGGGTGTATAACAACGTAACCCACTTTTTATCATGACTTGTATTAAAACTGTTTTCCATAATAATTGTACTCATTGCAATTATTACACTTATGGGTGTATAACAACGTAACCTACTATTGAACTTGTACTCAACTATTATAATTGAAAACCTATAAATTTCACTCAACCTTTGTGTGGACCATTTTTAGCATGTTTATCTCAGGTAATTGAGCAACTTATGGCACGGAGTGGTAGTGGACTTGAAGATGGCTAAAACTGTTATCATTCAAACTTTATGTTTCTAGATTTTGGGACCTGTCTCCATTTGTAAAACTCTGATTTATTGAATACTAACTAAATTTTCCAAAATGTCTCTTTTTTAGTCATTTTCTATGATTATGTCTGTTGATCCATGAAGTAATACCCCAGGTTAGCTTCCGCTGCTATATGTCAAATATGGGGGTGTTACAAAATGCAACATCAGGATCAATCTAGGAATGAAGCCAAAGGAACCTACTTATCAAGTAGTGCTGGATGCCCTTGCTCTTACAACATGCTATCCCGCATTCCTTATCACAGCTGAAGTCCCTGTCATATATATGCATCAGTTCTAGGCAACCATCAGCAAACACACTTCATCATATCGATTCAAGATCGACAAGAAAAGATTCTCAGTCAATATTGAAGTATTCAGAGATATTCTCAACATATGTCCTAAGGTTCCAGGTAAACAGTTTGATGAACCACCTAGTGAAGAGAAAGCTTTATCATTCATCCGTGAACTTGGTCACTCTAGAGAGATAAGGTACATCATTGATGTAATTGTTGATCATCTACACCAACCATGGAGAACCTTTGCATCAATCATCAACAAATGTCTCTGTGGAAAGGTATCTGGTCTTGATAAGATTTGACTTTCAAGAGTTCAAATCCTATGGGGAATGTACTACAAGAAGAATCTAGATTTTGTTGCTTTAATCTGGGAGGACTTGGCTTACCAGATTGATAACATAGATTCGAAGAAACAAGACAAGATGTTATATCCCAAATTCACAAAGATAATCATTCACCACTTCCTTACAAAAGATAAGTCTATCTCAATGTGAAATAGAATGTTCATGCACACTGCTAGGGATAACAGCTTACTGGAGTCTGTTGCTTACAAGACTTATTATGCAATTGCTTTTGGAGCTAAACCTCCAAAGTCAAGGAAATGTTAAAAGAAGTCTGAATCAACCATCTCATATGAATAATTTCCTTCAAAGAAGAAGCCTGCTAAAGCTAAGAAAGATATAGTTACCAAACCTAAACCAACTAAGAAGAAGGCACCGACTAAGTCTGACCGAGGCAAGGGTTTGAATGTTCTTTCTGAAGTGGCTCTTTCTGCAGCTGCTCAGCTTAAGGAGGTCACCAAATGAAGCAATAAAGAGTTTCATGCCTCACATGCAAGTGGCTCAGGTGATGGAATTGATCTTGGATTAGGGATTCCTGATGAGCAACATCGCATGACATCTAGTACAAATGAAGGAACTGGTACTAAACCAGGGGTTACCGATGTACCCTTATATGAATCTAAAAGTGAGCAAGAATCGTGGGGTGATAGTAAAGAAGATGATGATGATGATGAAGACGATTCTGAAGACAAAAGTGTTGATGATAATGATGATGGTGATGATGATAATGATGATGGTGATCATGATAATGACAATAATGATGATGATGAAGAGACTGACAGTGATAGGACTGAGTTAGACAGAATTAAGATTCTTGTCCTCTATCAGTCTAGCACTGAACATGCAGAAGAAGAAGAAGAAGAATATATTGATGAAAGAGTTCACACTCCTGAGGACTATGAACTCACTAATGATGAAAAGATTGATGATAAAGAGAAGATAGATGAAGAAGAAGATGATGAGGTCACTAAGGAGTTGTATAAAGACGTTAACGTGAATTTGGGAAATAAAGATGTTGAAATGACAGATGCCGATCAAGGAGGACAGAACAACATAATGTCTCTCAAGAGTCAGGGTTTTAGCAAGAAGAGGAAGATGCTCATGTGACACTTACAGTTGTCCATGACACACAAAAGACTGCAGGTCTAATTCAAAGTTCTTCTATCTCATCCGACTTTACAAGCAAGCTCCTGAACTTTGACAACACTCCTCCTCGTCTTGAAAAAACAAGCAGTCAAACATCCTCCCTGTTTACTGTACCAGTAACAGAAGTCCTTGAAATCACGTCTGCTACAACCGTTCTGTGGAAACCATAGAGGGGGGTGAATACGTTTCCATTAAAAAACTTTAAATTTTTTGTATCAAATCACCAATCAAGTTTGACATAATATAAGAAGTGTTGATTATAAATCTACAATTACTTATACATAATCTAATAATACAACGACACTTACAATATTCACTACAAAGAACTGCACAACCATAAGTTAAATGATATACACAACAATTCACACAATCAAATCAACAATTAACGAAATCATGATCACAATGCAAGTATTAAAGTAAAGCAATAAATGTAAAGAAATAAATAAAGCAAAAAGTAAAAGAAAATGCAAACCGGACACGATGATTTATAGTGGTTCGGTCATGAAGCTCCTCTTCTCCCTACTTCACTCCTCGGGTATCCAACACGAGAGTTACTTTACTAATCAACAAACTCCCTTTTGGCGGAGAAAACATTATACCAATGCTTACATTATTTTCTGACACTAAGCTAGATGTCGAGTTCTTCTTCGGGTACAACTAAACCCGTTATGTTTTATGGCCCAACATAACAAACCTTGTGTTTTATGGCCTAAACACATAAACCATGTCGCTTACATTATTTTCCGACACTAAGCTAGATGTCGAGTCCTAATCTTAGCTAGAACCAATCTACCACTTCACCAATGTATTTTAAGGCCTAAAATACTAGCCAACCCACAATCAACCCATCCAAATATATACATAATTTGAATCTACACACTACTAACGATTGAAAGACATAGACTCGATCTATATGTAACAAATATTATAAATGGATTAACTAGACTACGTAACTTCGGATCTTGAAGATGACTGAAGTTCTTCTCTTGCACTTGAGGAAAGAAGGAAAGGGTAGAAGATTAGATCACATTTAAACAAGATCTAAATAATGTTAGTGATCAAGAGATTTTAGTGAGAGAAAGAAGATTTTTAGAGAGAGAAAGACTACTGAAAAGTTCGTGCAAAGAGGGATGTTTTTTAGTTGGGAATGGAGCAATATTTATAGACAGGAAAACCCAACGGTCATTGTGGGCGGTCCCGGCGGTCCCAGATATATCTGGGGGCCGTCGTCCCTATAAGGGGGCCGCCTAGTAGACTCTGCTCCTGTTTTTGTCTTTTTGTGGGGAAAGTTGTATCTGGTATGGATGTAACACCCTGCTCCGATAGAGAGACAAAGGGGTTACGTTATGGTGACATATCAGAACATATATAATGCAAGCGGAAGACTTTATTTAATAAATTATAGATCCAAAATCCAAAGGTCAATCCAAAAGTATAAAAGCCTAAAACATGAGGGGGCTAAATGCAAAACTGAATAAATAAGGGTTCTTCATAAGTTTATTCAAAGACAAGGGGTTCTCTAAGGTCGGCCTTCTAACTCTACACTCCTCTCTCAATTCCCCGCTTCCCGCTTAACACCTGCCGCAGGAAAAGAAAACGCGGCTGAGCTAACGCTCAGTGAATGGATATATAACATATAATGATAAAGCAATTGATGAGATAACGAACGGATAACGAAAGCCTGCCAAACGGATGTCAGATGATATATATGTACATATCAAAGAATAAAGTATGAATATTCAAAGAGTGAGAATAAGTCACAACAAAGGAATTGACCACGAGCCCACAAATGTCTAAAGCATGCCACATGCTTAGACCTAATAAATGTCCAAAGCGTGCCACACGCGTATCATAACATATCATATCAAATTGTACATGGGAGCTGCAGACTCCAGATGTACCAAATGTGAAATGGGGTGTATTGCACATATTCACCCAAAACAAAACAGAACTGAACTGATTACCTAGGATGCATCCATACGCTCCCTGCAAAACAAATTCATATCCAGATACACAAGCACTAATGGCGAGTGTCCAATCAAATCAAATCATATCCAATACACATATTCAAAATGGAACGTCGTGGACCAATCACACCGCCACAAATAGTGTCATACCATCGGTGCATCAATGACATGGCTATGGTACCTCCATGGCTAGTTACAAATTGCTCGGGCAAAGGGATAAGGCAAAAGATATCGAAGAATGAATTTCAAATATTCTAATCATGGTAACAAATCATGTATCAACAACGGATATCAAATGGTGTCATAAATGCGAATAACGAATTATTGAGAAGTCAAAGCGAATGAGATATAATGGAGCATAATAGGATTCATGAGATAACGAAGAGCAAATCAAATAGATCGTCCAAATTTAACCAACAAATCAAAAGAAAACGAATCAAGGGAGTCCTTACTAAAAGGACAAAATATCAGTACCTTAGCAAATGCACACGAATCGAAAAGAGCACAAACGAAGGAGATCACACCAAAGTCACCGGTCTACAAAACACACTTACTAAGGTCACCTTACTTGTTTACAAATTATCTTTCAAACATTCCAAAAATTCAAAGTATACTTTACATACTTAAGGTTTCCAAAATTCTGAATTTTACAAGTTATTTTAGGTAACTTTCCTTACTTAAAAGTCTAACCAAATAGTCTTTAAAAATTAAGCCAAAAATCCCAGGTCTTCCCCAATATGTCTAAAGGGTTCACAATGAAGGGATTAATTTATTTCATATTTAAATGGTCCTTTTACCCTTGTCACTCAAAACAGTCCCGAAATTGACCTGGCGGAAACTTATGAAAAGTTGACACATAGTTACCCCACTTAAACATCTTGAAAAATTATGAGAAAAATCAGAGAAGTAGCTAATATCAATTGTTGTTACCTTCTAGAGAATTAGCCCTTAACTCCTTATGGATTTCGAATTAAAAATCAAATACTACAAGTGAAATTTTCGGATTTGATTTCCAGAACTGACACTTTATCTTGTAAATTCTAAAAATCGACATTCCCGACCTCCAATTGACATGAGGCTGGATGTTTTAGAAAGTATATTCATTGAACTTCATTTTAGGCTCATGGATTAAGTCAAAAACTATTTTTATAAGTGAGATATGACCCGATAACACGACCCAATTTTCTGCCATAAATTTTAAGCATCAAAAACCTTAATTAACCCCATTAAAAACCCAACCTAAGGTTTCTAATCATATTAATTCTTGTTAAGAACATTATTAATGACAATTATGGTTTCATATATGTAATCATATCATAATATCATATTGACAATTATCTAAAATCAAGAACACATAATTTTCCCTCTTTTATTACTTTTGTTATTTTATATGAAATACTTGATTTAGAAATCATGGTGACAAAAGAAAACATAAGAACATGATACTTACCTTGAGGAAAAGAATGAAGGTAAGAAGAACACAAATTCAAGAACACCAAGAATGGGAGAATTAATCACAGAAGAACACCCGAAAAAGAACACTTAAGCCTTCTTGCTTGAATCTTCAATGGAGGATTGAACATAAATTGACAGAGGGAATTTTTGTGAATGCAGGAGATGAAAAAGAAGAATGGGGCGTTGGAATATATATAGGGAAGAAGGGATGGGATCCAATTAATTGTGTTACCAAATATAGAAGATTTGATAATTATTCTCACACTCTTTTCATTAAATAAAAAAATAGTAATTTGGTTCTTTTATAAGCCATAAAGGCCGGCTCAATCAAGGGGGGAAAGGGGACAATATAATTTTGTTGCCTTATTTAAATACTACACAAAATCTTACCAAAAACTTTTAGTACTTATCCTTTAAGGATATGTTTTAACTAAAAAGGAAACAAATCATTATATTAATCAAAATTTTAAAATAAATATATATATTTTGTTTAAGTTTAAATTTAAATACTTTATACTAAAATTTCATTATTTCCAAAAATCCATAACTTAAGGTTTTTATTTCCAAACTCTTTATTTATAACACATGTTACATTTCAAAATTAATAATATGAAATGAAAAATTCAAAATTTCAAATTTTCGGGTTTTACACAAGTAAAGTGATCCTCCCTTGGACTGCTTGGTGGAATGCTTTGTCTTCTAGAGGCCTTGTTCACCTCTTGGTACTGTGTTGTGAAGTGGTGAAGTGAGTGATGATGAATGAGCCGTCCAAGCATTCTTTTTCTAGGCATCGACTATGTTATGGCGTAACCATTATGAAGGTGTTATGCGGTAACCATGCTGAGTTGGACTTCTCTTTCGTAGGCTTAATTCTTGTTACGGCGTAACCATATAGTGCATGTTACACCGTAATGCTTACATGGATGAGTCATCCTTCTTCTATGAGATGTGTTACGGCGTAATGATAACGAAGATTTTACGCCGTAAAGGTAGTGCTGACTCATTTCTTCATTAATCTTTGTTACTGCGTAATCCCTTCGGGGTTGTTACGCCGTAACTAGCCTTGAACTCTTTACTTGAATGACTTCCACGTCCAAATCCCACGTATTTTGCTCAAATGCTCGCATTGCTCTTGAAAACTAAATATAAGCAATTAAGTAGTGTTTTTAGACATTTAGAACATAATTATAAGCATTTTCATAGGGAATTTGATAGTAAAAAGTATTAACTATTTGATGTTATTGGTATGTGCTTAATTACACATACCTTTGACCTAATAAAACGAGCTTAAATGACCAAAAAACGGACATAAAACACCAAATATATGTTTGTTTTGCTTTGTATACTG